>CAEFZY010074757.1:0-40939 GCA_903066815.1 Brachyrhaphis roseni
CAAGGCTGCTTGACCTGCGCAAAGTGATGTTGTGGCGCTCAGTCACAGGGCGAGCGTATAATGAGCAAATTTAATCACAGCTTTCGGCTTCTTTCTCAAAACATGTGACAGACATCTAAAAATGAGCCAGAGCCCCTGAGGAGGCATGAGTTCTGTGGCGTGATGATGCTAAAGCAATGCAAGGAGAAATTATATCCTTCTCCCCTCCTTATGTCTCAGTGATATTAATAAGCATTAATGCCAAAATTACCAAAATTTGAACATGCACGGGAAAAGAAAGTGTTGTTGCAATGAGTCAGTAATAATCATATTTATTCCCATGCAAAGCTTTGTAGGTGTTCAGTTTGCACACGAAGATCTACTCACCTCTGCATGCTTAATGCTTACAGTAGCTCCAATGGGCAACAACCTGACATACTTTCTGATGAATTCAAACAGTCTTTATTTAATGATAGCACTAGACTTGATTCTTTTAATAAAAAGTTATTAAAAATTATTTTACTGTAGAATGTTGCACTGTGTGTATTACAGTAAACGTCATGTCATATCCCTGTGTGTCTTTCAATCACTGTTGGAGTTTAGAAGGAAGAAACCCTCTCGCTTTGCCTTTGGTAGTGAGATTAAAAAAAAATTAAAAATTAGACCCCTTATCAAACACCATAACCGCATGATCAGCACAAAAGATATACACTAATTGCAAAATCAGTTGCGCATCTAATCATCGTAACTGCATGATAGGAATCTTGTAATTATGAGTAAATTTGTTTTTTCATAATCGCAAGCAGAGAATTATTAATAGCCTGTGTCATTGACTTCACGATTTTGAATTTAGTCCTTATGTGTTACAGTAGAGCTTGCAATCGGGAGATGTGCTTTCACGTTTGGTGTTAGTTTTGAGAGCAGCGTGCGCTGCTTCACTGTAGGAGCCTTGTTACAAATATACCATAAAAAACACTGAGGCCACTTCAGTCAACACATCTCTGAATTATAGACAGGCAGCTGTGCTTTTTTGTTAATTGAGCCTTAAATCAAAGGCAATGCGGTGAATAAAAGCTACCTATCTTGAGGGCTGGATAAGTAAAATGAACCCACAGTCGACAATATATAGACTCTATAAAAAGCAGCAGGAAACAGCAAGGCTAGAGCCAATTTGAATGATGGGAGTAACATGAGAACAGGGACTCTAGGAGCGAGCTGTCACAGTTCACACTTATTTTGCTGCAGAAAGTTGGATTTCAAGATGACTTTCATCCCTCTCTCTTCACCATATTAACATATTCGCATATCATTTGTAGAAATTTGGCAGCCACTGACATCCAATAAATTTTGTTGTGAAACATCTCTGTCTGAATTAATAAGCGTGCGTGTGTGTGTGTGTGTTTGATGCATGCTGAATCTGGCACAGCACACTGTGAGACTTCACTCTTACATCACTAAATACAACTGATATTAACACAGCCCGATTGGTACCAGTCAAGCCTTTCTAAGAATAAAAAGTAAATGTGATAAAATAAGTACTGCTTTGTTTACAAAGCAGTACTTATTTATCTATACGGTTGATAGATGAAGTTGTTGTCATACAGGCGAAAGGAGACCTCAGGTCAGTAGCTGCTTTTCCATTACAAATGTGCGCAGAACTTTTTCAATATTCCCTTCACTACAACATTGTTTCCATTAACTAAGAAGCACAATTCAAGCGACAAATCACTAAAAAGCATGCCGCGTCTTCAACCTCCTACCACTTCCTGTTGTCTTCTTTGTGGTTTGCACCAGTGGCAAAGTCTTGTTGTCGATCATATGGCTCATGTAATGAGTAAAAAGTGTTTCCATTGCAATGTTGGGAATAAAAATCAATCTGGCCTAAAAACCACCTCACCGTATCGGCAAAGCCTTCTATTGAAAAATGAGAGTATTTTTCGAAAAAGGGGAGTTTTCATTAAGCAGATTTATTTTTGGAATGTCAAATTGCGCAGCTATGTGGTCACTGGAACTGCAGCAAGAGCCTCTCTTTTTCCTAAAAATCTGTTTTTGCCTGGAACAAGCTGGCCCATAGTAAGCTGCTTAAGACTCTTCATACTTGCATACTCAGCAACTCCGTAGCTAAGCTGAACACATTTTCAGATCCTGCTAAAGAATAATAATAATATATATAAAAAAACAATGCTGGCAATAAATCTAGCACCTTTTTCTGGAGTTACTGGGAACTTTTGGGAACTCGTGAAAGCTTGCATCATTCTTACTTTTCTCAGGAAGCTGTGTTAGATGTTGTGGGTTCCTCCCACATCCCAAAGTCCCACAAACCGATTTCCTCATAGACTGAGGCATTCTATCCAAAGCATTTGGACTTCCACATGTACAAATCATGTAACCGACAGAAACGAGTAAAAGACGTCAACGTTTCAAAGTCCGCATCACAAACATCTGATCAACAGTCCCATAGACCGGTGACTTAGTTACACCGGTTCAGACACTGAGTTTGTCTTCGCAACTCAGTGGAGTTCTAGAAAAAGAGGCTATTAATTCTATTTAAGTCCACATAGATATAAATAGATATAGATTTATGCCCGAAATGTTTGTGACATCGACATCAGTCATGTGGACTAAAGGCAAGTCTACTAATATAAGTTTCTAAGTTTTGAAAAAGTAAAAAAAAATCTCTCATAATTTTGATGCTGTAAAAATACAGATTATTTTTATATTCCCAATTGGTCTAAATCACCCTCTGAAATACATTATCTACATATTTTGTTTCATCTGTAAGCCACTGCACTACAGCAAATTCTTGCATTTCAAATCTGTTGTGATAGAGATTATAAAAGATCTCTATTAATCATCCTACAGTGACCATTGTCAGTACATGCAGATGGCCATTTATGCTAATTAAGTGGTGACATCATTCAGCAGCTTCGAGCAATTAGTTGGATGGCCAGTAGCAACTTCGGTTTCTGAGAAATTATTAACAGTGGTCAAGCTGGCCGTCAACACTTTGTTACTAAATTATCAGACAGCTTTCAGTCCATGCTAAAGTACGATCCTAAATGTAAGTGTGCAGATAAAAGCCAGCTTTGTTTTGTATGTGGAATTTTCTTTTCTTTGTTTTCAGCTTCTGTCCCTTTTTCCAACGAGGCTAAAACCTTCTTGTGTCTTGTGAGCCTTGGTCATGGAGTCGATCGTGAACTTTGAACTTTCAACAGTGCTTTTTGACAATTCTCCATTGAATCTTTGTAACATTTCAAACATTATGTGTCGTGGATCACACAACACTTGTGTCCTAATGATCTCACAGAGATTGATGATGTTCTTACATGGCAAAACAACTTGCCCCACATTTTAGCTGTTGCTGTACTGACTTTTAATAAGCTACGTCTCTTGCAATAGAATCACGTTGAGCAATTCCATCCACCCAGCACTTTTATGCCTGCTTCCTCCTGTTCGGGGTTGCAGAGGGCTAAAGTTCACATGTGCTGCTGTTAGAAAACTAGGATAAAGCCTTATGGGCTGATACCTCCCAGCAGAAACTAAGGGAGGAGGAGGAGTTGTTACGGTCAGTTGTGAATCACTTTAGCATGTTTTTGGACTTTTCCATTCATGTGGAATGAAACCAAAGCCACCCACGAACACACACTGAACATGCCAACTCCACACTGAAAGAGCCTGTCCAGCCAGCAGGTTCCCACCCAGAACCGTCTGTGAGAGGACGGTGCCGAACGCTGCACTGCATTTATATTGATAATAAAAAAAAAATTATAATTAGTTTTTTGTTGAGTCTTTTGAAAGAATGTCATTGTGCAATCTGCTAAATTTACGAAATGAACCTATTTTACGGAAAACAGTCATAATATGCAGTTAATAATTAATACATTGATCTTCTGCAGTGTATTGATATGAAAAGGAACTGTTGTTTGAAGACTCTTCATTTTACACTCCAATAGGGAAAAAATGTGATGCAATGAACCTGATGTTTATGGGTTTGAAACCACCCACTGTTTCAGCTAACACTTAAGTAGGTGGACTCAGCCTAAACATTTGCATAAGCTTACCTTAAAGGTCTCCCCCTTTGCAACAGTAGAGAACTCAGAAAGTCGGCAGTTTTTCTGAGACGCTAGCTTGTTTCTCCGCCATTAGCACAGCTCCAGCACACCAGCAATTTTACGCTTCAAAGACAACACATGCTGAATGGGGTGAAGGGTGTGAGCAGTGTGTTCACAAGCTTGATGGACACTGCTAAGACATCCCTCCTGGCTCTGATTGGTTGTTTCTGACCAAGAGCGGTGCAATTCTGCAAATGGCAGTAGGATGACAGGGAGTAGCCAGAGTTGCTTGATTTTTTTTCAGTTTATCTGACATTTACTTGACAGACATTTTCTGTAAGGTAAAAAACGAATACATCCAGACTTTTTGGACTTTTCACATAATTTTCACATGGTAATATTGCCATCTGACAGTTTCAGTTGTGTCTTTATCATGTTGGTTGCCTGAATGATTAATAAAAGGCTACTTCCATGTTACGCGTGGAAGTAGCCTTTTATGGTTGAAGATTGACTTTCAACCAGTTTTCTGCACCAAAGAGATAAGAATGTATAGACATGTTTTCACTGGGGCTTTTTACTGGTGCAATTTTAAATTGACGTTTGTTATCGCTGTGACTGCAAAAAAACAAACAAACAAACAATCCAGGGAATATATTTGCAAGTTTATTGCCAGGGAACACAAAACTACTGTTAGGGTATGCAATTTTTTTCCAAGGTAACACAAAAGAAAAAAAAAAAATCACCCACACATATAGTCTATGGAAATCCATACATATTCTAGTGTCTGGACAAAGTGAAGTAGTCTTAACAAATATGTCAAAATGCCTTTTTATAAGTTGCCTACTGTGGAGTTAAAGTCAGTGTCACCACTTGTGACTGAAATAAATATTCTTTTGATGAGAAAACAGAAGAAATTATTTATAGATATATATCTTTTGCTAGGATACAATTTACAGCAACGTAAACAACACTGTGGTGCGTTTTAGATATTTCAAAGCTTGCATGTTCTCCGGTATAATTAAAAGCACATGCATCGATAAAAGTAGTGTGTTTGTGGTACTACTGAAGACGACACACGTGGGACAAAAATGTGCATTTTCTTTTTTAGGACCCACAAAAAGACGATAGCGGTGTAATTTCCCTCACTTTTCGACAAGAAACTAATCCAGAGTGTCAACACAGCTCTGGCTGAACTGCTTCTCACTCTCTGCTTTATCAGGAACAATAGCTGCCTTGACACGCTGATGTGAATATGCGTTACCATGGTTACAAAAGGTTGCCTTCTAAACGCTTGCTATACATGATTTATCAGGCCTGCGCTTTCATTACATCTTCATGCTCTGCATTCACAGATTCACTTACAGTTTTGTGTTTATGCAGAAATCAAAAACATACTCCCACACGAACCAGGGGATGGTCTGCTTTTCTCTCACAGACAAATGAATCAAACTGAGCTCCCTGGTGAAATGATCTCAGCGGGATGCTTTGGTTCACACCTTCGTGTGAGGGCCAGCTTTTATACAAGCATTATCTGCTGCATGGCTTTTGCTATACTAGGCGCAACTTTATCTGTCCTTTTCTGTTTTTTTGTTGTTTTTTTTTCATTCAAGGTACTATTTGATTTTTTTTTTATAAAACAGTGCCTTTAGCAAGTCAAAAAGGTAGTTATGAACTGTAATATAAAAATTGGATTCCGTGAATGTCACAGTGTCAGCATCTCTCATGTCCTTCGCAAGCATGCACATTTGTTTGCAAATGCAAGACTTGAATGTTTTTAGGGAAACATCTGAAGAGTCGGTCTCTGCACGCAGGTAGATGTAGCCTTATCTTATAGTAGAATATAATGTCTACTAAGATTCACAGCTTTGCTTAAAGCTGACAAAATGCATTTAAAAGTCATTTATTAGAATTTAATTTAGTTTGTTTACACTGCGCGTAAGTGTGAGTAAAGTTGGAAGGGTTAGGATAGCTGGAACATTACATTATTTTCAGTAATGTTAGCACTCTGTGTCTATATACATTCTGACACTTGCCTATGGTCACCAGATATGGATCGACATCGAAAGTACAAGATTCCAGGACACAAGGGGCTGAAACGGGCTTCCTCTGATGGCAGGTCTGACTCAAGCTTAGAGACAGAGCGAGGGGAGTCCTCTGTAACCAAAGGAGTCAGCTCAAGTGGCTTCCACTTCTGGTCAGGATGCCTCCTAGATTTCAGGGCATGTCCTAGTCCCACTGAACCCAGAACCCAGTGGTAGACCCAGATCCAGGTGGAATGACTTTACATCCCTTCTGATGGCGGAAAGAAGTAAAGTTAGATCCAGTCAGTTAATTTGATCTCCTTATGAAAATGATCACATATTAGTTTTCTTCCAAACGTCTTTCAAAGACAACTCTTGTTCAAATAGGACACGAAGAGTTTTGAAAGCCATGAATTCGTAAGATTTTTGAATACAAGTTGGATATTACAGGGTTTTTTTTTTCTATTAAGTGGTACTATTCTTATAGCCTAGCCGTTGCCTTCTTTCCCCTCAATTCACGTCGATGTTGCGTGTTCTGTCTGAGTTTTCCCCCACTGAGCTCAATTTCTCCAGTTGAATTTTAACCGGGTCAACATAGTTTGGAAAAGGCAGCAGAGCAAGAGAACAAAGTCCAGACCCCGTGAACAAAGCGAAGCAGAAATCATGGAGGTGGTTTTAACCAGGCTGCCAATCTTATATCATTGCTGTATTTGCAAGTGATGGAATTAGTCACAACCTGATTTCACTTCTGTGGGGATTTTGTGGTATAAAAGTAAATAAAAAGTCTGTGATTGAATTAACTGGGCTGCTTCTTTATTGACTAATTATCCAAATTGTATTTTTACCTTATCAAAAGTTTTGTGAAATTGCACACACAAGCTGAATACATAATTAACTTATTATTTACTTTATTCATTATCTTTCTGTGTTTAACATAAGATGTCTGGCATGATTTATTTCTTCTTAATAACACATTTGTGTCTTACAAGTGTTTAAATCCAGACTAAAACAATAACAAGCAGCACAAAGGAAGCAGACCCATTTACTGAGTTACCTGTGCCACATGTTGTGTTGCAGGAAGTTATTGGTGTCCAGTTTTTCATGATTGACCATCTCAAACACAAACGGTATCACTCACAGCAGCTGACAGGTTTATTGTTGCTTTGTTTTAGGATTCGGCTTCAGATTCACAATTCATTCATAAAGCATGTGTCTGTGTCTTGTCACTCGCCTCTAAATTTCGGCCCAGTGCAGCCGGGTAATTTAAACAAATGGTCAAAGCTGCCGTCGACTGAGCATCACGGGGGCTTGAAAAGTCATGTTTTCACTCGCAATATTTCTCTTTTCCGCTCCACTCAGTCAGTCTGCTCACGGTGGGAGGACCAATGAGTGAAGAAATTGAAGGTAAAGGCTGTAAGATGTTAGAATCCCCTCACCACTTCCTGATTTATTTTATTTGCTCTGCCCCAACCCCTCCCCCCACACTCACTTGCCTCTTCTTTCCTGCTCACTCGTTCGCCCTCTCTCGACGTCTTTCTCATTCTCCCTTCACAATTATCTCTTATAGCCTGTGAGGTGATTAATGGGTTTCATTTGACATCCTCTCTTACCCTTCGCAGAGCACCAACAAATAAAACCTGGGCCCAGCGCACAAATTGTCCCTCAGAAGAGCAGTAAAAATGGGGAAAATACGGGGGCTGCGAAGACAATGAAACAGAGAGATCTGGCCTTTAGAAAGAACAACATTTGCAGAGGAACGGCCTGGAACGCTTTCCTCCGTAGCCGCTCTCCCAAGAGAAATCCCCCTACTGCTAATCTACAGTTATTGCTATTGCCAATGGCAGCCTCCAAATTAAAGAAGGGAGGGGAATAAAAACATTTAGACCTTATCATCTGTTTACAACTCGTTGTTTCAAACCGCCGGTTGCCAGCAGCCGTACCGCTTACATTAATACTCGCAAAAGACTGTGAATAGAAAGAACGGTTGGTGTTTTGGACAGTGCCTTCAATGAAAAAGTCGAAGGCAATCAAACATTTTGAAGCCATGTCCTTGAAAACACTAAATACTGCACAGGATTTATGCTCAAGATGTTTTAGACTTTTATGTCCTTGATCTGAAAATTCCTGTTGAAGTTTGTGCAGATTAGGTCACGGTGTAGAGAAATGGTTAGCTTTCTCTATTGGAAATTCATTTGCAAATTTCAAAAGTGACTGTAAACGTATTCATCAATTTAATGAAAGCGATATCTGTGAGGTTTAGAGAGAACGGGTTGCCATTTCCAGCAGTTTCTCCTGTAAGTCTGAGAGTGTCTTTACATCTGCATTCATGTAATTGCGGGTTTTATTAGTTGTAATCTAGTCAGCTGAATCTTCTGTTTTCCATATTTTCGACATTATTGTGTTTGTGTAGGTTGCAGCCCCTTTAAGACTGATCTGCTTTTAGGACAGAAGTCTGAAAGTGAAAAGAACCAATGGTTAAAGAACAACACATGGGAAATTGACACTCAGCCATCGTCACTGAAACAGAGCCAGTATGGAAACCTAAACATCCCCTTCTCCAGCAGCACATTCTAGGGGATTCCAGTATTTTCCAGAGCCAGAAAGGAAGTAATGTCTGTCCAGAGTCTCCTCACAGTGATAGTTGCCTAAAAACCTCCAAAATGAATCATCAATTAGTTATTATCAGACAACAAAGTCCCCGCAGCTGACTCCTCTTGATACAAAGGTGCGATGGTTATGCTCTGAGCTTCCTCTGCATCATGGACCTCTTTATCCAATCTCATAAACCACCCTATGAAGGAAGCTAATTTTATCCACTTATATCCATGAGCTCTATTTATGATCCGTATCTCATAATCATAGGTGAAGTTTGAAAAATTGAGAACTTTTCAAATTATCCTTCACCTGGGCAGACCGGAGAAACCCTTGCATTACTGCAAACATGGCCTTAATCTGTCTGTCCATCTCCTGTTCTGTTTTATCTCACTCAAACTCCTTCGCTTAAGGCAAACACTGAACTCGACCGAGAGGAAGCAATCTATCAGAATTTTGGCAAATACACATGTGTATTTCATACTATAATAAGCAACTTAATAAACTGTCTTGTATTGCATCAAAATATTAAGCATTCTAAATTGTAATATAAGAGTCTTTGGGACATTTCTTAATGTCGTAAATACATGATCTACCCAGATATTACATTTCTTGTCTGTTTTAATACTCTGAAATGAAGAGACAGCAATGAGGTCTAAAATTTTGTTGATAAAAGACCGAAAAAAAAAACAACCCACCAACAACTATTAGATAATTTTGGTGCTCCATTAGCAATGTTCCTGGATATGCCTCAATCTCACAAAATGTATTTCTGTTAAGTGTGTTGGGTTCTCCTCACAAGGTGTGACTGTAACTTAGTCTAAGAACATTTTAAAAACTACTTGTTGACTCATTCAAAAGTCAAGCCTTAGTTAAGTTGTATAGCACAGACTTGAATGCTACATACACATACAGTTATTAAGATTAATGCTATATATATATATATGACTGTCACCTGAGTGGCTGTGCAGAAATTTGAATTGTTTGAAATGACCAGTTATCCTCCTTTTGTATTGCTGCAGTGCTGAAAAAGTCCTTTGTGACATTATATGTATTTATTGCACTATTTATTGTGTAAAATGGGGCTGATTTCTCATCTGTTCAGCAAACAGCAAGTGGCTCTGCTGCAGACAGAAAACAGTGACACTGGGCAGCATATCTAGGATGACGGAAAACTATGTTCAGCTCAGGTGATACTTTGTCGGCCAAGTGCTATCGAGAGAGGTTAATGTGTCTTTTCTACAACAGCTGGAAAAGGCGACAAAAACTCATTCTTCTCCATGTTGGGAAGATCCTCAAAAATATCAAACTTAGTTGCCAGTTCTGTAATCATTTGTGACTGTGTCGTACTTTTTGAAATGATCTAATCTACTTAGGATTTCCTTTAAAATATAGTTCTTCTCTTTATTCTCTTTCATACTCTTTTAGCCTACTCAACTTGCTGCTTTCTGTCACACCTCTTTCAGTACCACGTCAAGAATTACCAGAGCTGCAACGTTTTCAGAGGGTGATTTTTGTTTTCCATTTTAAAACAGTTCCAAACTGCATCAACTCGAGTTCCCACGTCTTATCAAAATCCTTTTATGGCAATTTGTGGTTTTATGTCATTGCAAATATAAAACCTACCAGTTACCTGCTCTGATGCTGATAATTCACAAATGCCCTGATGAAGACCTAATACTTGGGATTTGAATGAGGCGCATAAAGTACCTATGTGCTACTTACAGTATGGGCTGAAACCAGATTTTGTTAATGGGATTTAATTTATAAGAAGTCTTAATGTAGACAAACTAATATCAACTGTCAGAAACAGTGAGATACTATAAATTCTCCCAATGAAACTGAATTGGAAGCCGATTTTTCTTGTGTTTGTAATTGGACTTAAGGCATGCCTTTTTGATGCCTTCATATCGTCATGCCAACGTTAATTTAGCCTTCTGTCTTTATGCTGGACTCGCAAAATGATCTGTCCATTAGAAGCTGTTTTATGCGTCATTGTCAGCTATAATTAATACAAATTTCAAGTATGAGTTCACAGCCTCGGGCCTTTTCTTTTTTCCTCCTGCTCATTGTCAGGCAGAGGTGGGCCCTTTCTTAGCAGTCTTCTCCATGAACATGGTGGGAAATGCCAGCCAATGACATTCAGCTCCTGTAAAGGGTACATCATTCCATCTGCTTTGCACTTCGCAGCTATCTGACCACTTACCAAACCCTGTCTGGACATCATTACCTTATGTTTGCCATCTTTGCCATCATGGACTCTGTGTGAGACAAATAAGGTCCTAAGGTTATTCTGGACTGACAAGGGCAGGGAGGAAAAGGACAAAATGACTGTTTCTGCCGCTGCACTGTGACAGGTCATGCAAGCCTGCTGGTTTCCTCTAGTAGCATCAGTCTAACAACATATATAACCACTACAACTGTGTAAGAGATGAACAGTTAATACCATACGTGTATATAATATATATTAGGTTGGCAACTGTAATGCATTAGCCCTTAACCCATGTGACTGATCATAAAGGTTTAACACATTGATCTTATATAGTGTTGATACTTCACATGACCTTTTGTGTCCCAACAGGTTCTCTCCAGTCGAGGTTTACCTCGTTCAAAGCAGCACATCACACGACCTTGTACTGCGATCAAACGCAAACGCGAGAAGATGAGCAAGGAAAGTCACATTGGTGTGCTCAGTGACAAATTTTGCTTAAAAAAAGCAAAAGATAAAACACAAACTTCCTTCAAGTCTTATCTATGCTTGTAATAATGTAATGTATGTAGCCTACTTATTGCAACAATGAATTATCCTATCACGGAAGCACAAGCAGTTTATAGTTAACATTTCTAAGATAACATTTGAAACAAAATTTCTTCTTTTAGAACGTCCTGAATGTAAAAATCTGGAAAACAGACATTTCTATATGCATGCTTGCACGATTATAATATACATGTTTTAGAAAATATTTAAAGCTTACAAAGTTGAGCACAGTGATTAATCATGATTAATCGCAGCGCTAGAGTGTTATTAATTTTATTAAATTTGCTCACTGATTTTTTAATTAACACCACTGTTTTTTGTGCAAAAACATTTGCATAAATCGACAAATATGATTTTTCTTAAGGTTATTATGCCATGGGACTCTCATACCAGAACCTAATAGTAACACATTAGGCTTACCAAGTAAGAAGAACAAGTATATTTTTCTTCTGTATTTTTTTTTACAAATGACATATTCAGTTATCACACTACTGTAAAACAGAAAAATGTTTCTGCCTCACAAGAAAACCTCAGCGGTGTGTGAGACAGCAACGTTCTAAATCTTTCAAATCACCTTATTGCTAGGATTGGAGCGGTGAGTGACCCATGCCAAGCGAGGCAGTAAGCTTTAATATTCTTTAAATGTACTTATGGATAACTTTGACGTTATTATCAGAAGTGGTCTGCTTCGTTGATCCTAACCCAGCGATTTGGGGATATGCCAAAGGCTTCAGAGAACAGAGGCAATGAGCTTAAACAGAAGATAATGAAGTGAAGCCATATTATAAGGTGATTAGAAGAGTATCACTGTGCATTGTCACGCTGGGAGGTCTGAGCTCAAGATAAGCAAAAGATAGAAAGAAAAGATAAGGCTATATCTTATAATGCCTTGTGTAGGCGATGGGCACACTCTATTCTCCAGAGTTCAGATTTTATACATTAAAGCATATCGTCAAACCATACTGGAGGACTGTTGTGTCATCAAATCTGCAACTTTAAGGGTCTCTCAGAACGAGTTGCTGCAAAGCTCGGTTCTCCAGTGGCTTTGACAAACTGTAAAATGCATACTGATCCAGCCTTAAAACAGAGCAGGACACACTTTGCTTTTGTTCTGTTTGGGTCTGACGCTCCATATTGAGAGAAAGTGCATTTGGCACTTGCCTGGTACCAGATTAAACTAATCTGATTTGAGCTTTTGACAAATCTCATTGGATCTGTGACCCCCCCTGTATTTCTCCAGCAAAGCTTTAAGAGAGAAAAGTGGAGATGTACCAAAAAGGAAAAGCAGCTGGAACATGATGATATCAGACAAATAACACTGCCTTAAATGGCTCTCTTGGATTGCACTTTCACCAAAATGGAAGCTAAGCCTGCAAATAACCACAAGACTAAATGTGGAATGGGGGGGATTGTAGACCTTTTTTTGTGTGTTCTGCAAGATCCTTTAAATTTTACATGAAAGCAAGTAAAACCCGTTAAACGCCTCATGATATCCTGGTGGCATATACGCTTTCAACAAAACACACAATTATCCAGCCTCTGGGAACTAATAGGCATAGTATATTGTGGTCGGCTATGTTACAAAGATGATTGCTGCTTTTGCTCTAAGGGTTCTGTTATTTTCAAATGTCATATTTTGTTAGACTGAGACCAGGGAAGAAAGGTCCATCGCCACAATGTCTTTAATCCATTGCCTGGCATTTTTTTTATTGCTCAGCAGCAAAATGATTTATACCATCCCAGTAGAGCAGCCTGAGGAATAATGCCATTGTTTTGCTGTGATTTAGTTTCTGTGACAAACCTCTCAGTGTGTAAACTGATTCCCTCTGATCACCTTAGAGTGGAAGTCTTTAAAAAGTTTGTTGCACAAAGTTCACGGTCCAGAGGTTCTTGGGCCAAGCGTCAAGAAACAACAAACTGTTAAGCTGCTGAAATGAGTAAAGTCAGCTTTAATGACCTACATAGACATTTTGATGAAGAAGAAAAAAAAAATGTGTTAAATTCTGAATTTCTGTGAAATCTAACAACTTCCATCATCACTCTGAAGGAATTGAGCGCATAATTCTGATGACAGTCAATAGTCAGTCAAAGGATGCAGGCCTCTTCAATCCAAATAGCCTCATGTGGTCAATACCAACCCATTAAACCCATTACAATCTAAAGGTTAAACACCTGAATTAATTTAATAGACAGTGAACAAGTCATAAAACCCAAGTTCAATGTCAAGTGTTGCAATTAAACTGAACAAACCTTACCTCTGTTTAGGTTTGATCAATTTCTCTGAAACCAGATTGTTCATATTAACAAAAACTTTGAACGAGAGACGAAGGGTCTGGCATCAACTCTACACTTGTGTTCATCTTGTCTGGCAAGTGTACCTACTCAGAGAGAGGAGGTTATGAAGACCAAATTCATATAAACAGCCTGCAAATATCTCAGTTCCTCTGTTAGAATATGATTGCTTCTCTGTCAGATTATAGATAAGTGGAAAGTTTTTCTTAGTCTGAACAAACTTGGTGTTAGGAGTGAGGGGTAAAGGTTGCTGTCTGGTAATGCAACTGCATCATAGGAAGCTTCATACTGATTTTGCTCTGATCATTTTTACAGTGTATACAAGCCAGCATTAGTAATGTAGCACAGGTAGCTGCAACATGAAGTTAGAAAAGATGGCGTTTACAATCACCAAGATGAAAATTTTCAGAAACAGGGCAATGTTTTGTGAATTTGTTTTGTGTCCAGTTTATTAGTGTCAGTAGTGTATGATCAGCCAAGTGAGCAAATAAACATTGTGTCTGAATAGTTTATCTCATAATTACAATTATTCTCTGATACCTTTTTTTCCCCCCTACCACACATTGATATCACACCTTTAAAAAAACTTTCATTTAAATAAAGTTTTTGGGTTTTGGTTTATGCTTTCTGTTTAGATAATCTAGGCATATTTTCATTTTTAGGGGTACCTTTTTATCTAAGCACACATCTCCTTGAGACCAAAGCCAGATGAAGCTTATAAGTCGAAATCTAAATAAAGAGTTCTCACTGACTCATGTCCAGGGACGCCGAATAGGGAGGAAAAGTTATGATAATTCTAAGGGCCCCTGACCAACAGAGGGCCCTCCACAATTTATTTATTTATTATTTGTTAAACAAAACAAAAAATTGGGGCTCTGTCAATTACAAAATTGTCTATATTGTATTTTCGAAGATTGTTTTTAGCAGTAAAAATTTAATGTACCCACTCCCAGACCAAAACACACACATCAATATTTGCCCTGATCCCCCTGGATCTGCATGAAATGGTTCCTGCTTGGAGTTTGACGGTGTTCAGCAGCAGACAGTGGAAGATAAGAACGATTGTGGCTGTTATTATGCTGCTAAGAAAAATGATAAAATCAGGTTTTCAAAACAAAAATAAAAAAAATAGAGAGAGGAGAGAGAGAAAAAGGCAAGAGTGTTAATTTATAACCCAGTTTTTCTCCGAGAGAGGTGGGCTGTGTGAGATTATCAACCATTCAGCATAGTTAGCTTAGCTACAGACTGTTTGCCCCCATTTCACTAACATTTAATGAATTAAGGAAAAAGATTACCAAGATATTCATATATTGAACTTGTACCTGTATTTTTACCACTTGAGTCAGTCAGCAGCAGCTCTAAACCACGTCCCTCCTGACCCGTCCTCTACTAAGTGAAATTAAAGCTGCAGTATGTAACTTTTATAAAATATATATAATTTTTTTTCACATATTTGTTAAATCTGTCATTATGTTGTGACAGTATGGTATGAGAGATAATCTGTGAAAAATCTATTTCCCCTGCTTTCTCGTTGGTTCATAACGTTGCATTACTTTAGCCAGTAATAGTAGTTCAGAGAGGAGGTGGAGGAGATTGATTGTTTTCACAGATTATCTGTTTCATAACAAACTGTCACAACATGGTGACATCTTTAACAAATATGGAGAAAACATATTTTTTTATTAAAGTTATTTACTGCAGCTTGAATAAAATGCAACAACAATATTTTTTGAGAAGTCTGGATTGCTTTATGTGTATTTTGCACGTTGCTTTTGACTGTTGCTCGTGGGCAGAAACATTTCAGTAATCTAAAACTAATAGAAAAAATGTAAGCAACCTACTTGCATACTGTTGGATGTAAAATTCATGAGCTGTAAATATTGTGCTAGTTATCAGTATTGGACCAAAGAAAGCAAGACAGTTGCAAGCCTTTAAAATTGTGACGCTTTTAATGGGTCAGATACACTCAAAAAATTGTAACAGCAGCTATGTGGGGGGCCCAAGATTTCTGGCGGCGCCCCTGCTCATGTCTATTGGAGGTCCATGTCATCCTGATACTGAAATTAGCGCCATTGCTCAGTGGGAAAGTTAATGTGTTCAAAGGTCTTTAACATTGGTTTCACTCGGAATATTGCTTTGACTTTTGTGATTAACAACTTTCACGATGAGTTGGTGTGTAATATGTTTTATTTGGGTTAAATGCTTAATCAAGTGTTTAGTTCTCAAGTACTTTACTGTTAACATATGAAAACTATTTTGCTGTACATGTTGCTTATTTGTATTATTTGAACCTTAATGCTTGTGACCTCTTCCTGAATGTTTTCTTCACCAGATGCCTTCTGGCATCTCGTAAATTCTTAGCAACAGACATGAGATGACTCCATTCACCGTTACCCATTTCATCCCCATCTTTGAGTCAGACCTGTGTAAGATTGGCTGGTGGCCGCAGTCCACCAACACTGGTCAGGCTGTGTTTTGATTCACCAATGGTCCATGGGTATTGTCCTACAAAGGGGAGAGAGCATTGTTATTGGTCAGAGTGGTAGAAAAATAACTTGAAATATATCAAAAGACACTCAGGTTCACGGTGGTCATCATGCTCGAGTTTTCAAGTGAAAGTGAGATGCTTCTATCACACTCACGCGTTATGCTAAACAATGGCCGCAAAATAAATCAGTTTGTCTGGGGATACAGCTGTGCTTCATGTAAGTTTTATTTTGTCTCCAAGTTGCAATAACAAAGTGTTCCATTGTTAGAAGGGTTCATATCCGTCAAAATAACATAACTGGATCAGTCTATTAAGAGACTCATCTGCCGAATCTGCTATGAGACTTCAGCTCAAAACCTATGTGCATCCCACCCCCACTTTTATGTTTCCTCCCAAACATCGCTGTTGCCATTTCTTGCAACAGCTATTTTCTGCTTACATGTAGGAAAAACGTGGGCATCAAATGGATGACCTGGGAAAATGGAACATGATTTTCCTTTTTTTTTTTAATTTTTTTTTTTTAGTTTCGCTTCTGTCAGAGCTACTGACCGATCAATTATAGCCCACTTTCCTCTGTGGTACAGTTTCTGCTTTAAGTTATGCCCAGTGTATGCCTCTTGTCTGACAGTGTTGTGCTTGTTTCCATAGAGACGACTCCAGTGTTCCCACACACTGCACTTCCAGGTAGGCACTGACGGGGCGACGGTGCTTCACTGAGGAATTTCTCATCATTACTGCTCCTCTGCCAGACCAAAGAGAGAGATTCAAGCAGCGAGTCAATTGTCCTTGAATGTGCTCCAATAAATTTTCATTGATCCAGCATGTCAGCAAAGTCTCATGCATTAACATCTTCAAACCAGCGTGGTTCATACTTTTACCCCTGCTTGTCAAATTGATAATGAAAGGTCAAAAAAAAAGCTAGATTACCTTTCTTTTCCATCTGTATAAAATCAATGTCTGATTGAAATGCTGTTCTTGTGCCCTGGTGTGTTGTTTCTCATTAGTTTATGTAATTATTTCTAAAGAAAATATGACATTACACTGAATGAGTGGGTATCCTGTCATCCTCTGGTGCAGGGCAACATGTAGTGCTTAGCCAGAATTTAGCCGCCATCCCTAACACAAAATGAGCAATTGTTCAATGTCAGCTCCTTTCATTTCACATGACTGCACCTCCACTCCCCCTTTGTCAACCTGTTCTGCTGATGTTGCTCAACCTCTAGTTTATCCTGCTCTTTTTGTATGATTCAACAAAATTACAACAGTGACATAGCAGCACAAGGCGAAGAACTGCCGTTTTGCAACTTGTAGCGGTCTCTCCAGTCGTATAGTGGATAAAATCCTACCTTTGATATCATCTGTGTCTAGCAGCAGGCTTCTGAATTGCATTTGTTTTTGGTTTTTTAAGTGGACGTTTTTATTTGTTTGGAAACAGTTTTAAACCAGAATGCACAGAGATAAGGGTCTTAAAGCCAGTCAAATAGCAAATTGAGCGCGATTTAATGCTTTATCCACAATCTAATCATGCAGTGCACTTGAGCACTGTGGTGATTTATCATGTGCCAATCTTTTTCACCTTTAGCCAGAACTGCACAGGCAAAGGAAACTGATATTTAATTGTTTCGTTTTGTCAGTTATTTCAGACATGAAATGTGTTGGTATTCCTGGATTCCTAATAAATTGACACTTGTTGTGTTGTATCTTTGAATGCTCCGCTTTCCTGATTTTTTGTGCACGTACTCTTTCTGTTGTTCAAGAATGGCGGCATGTGCAGAAGCCTGTTTATGTTGAATTATTTGTTCTTGAAGGTGATTATGACCAGGAAACAATTTATAGAGCTACTTTCTACTAGGAATGCTCTTCCTTTGGAGAAATGTTTTTTTTTTTTTTAACTATCTCCATTGACGCAACAGAATCAGTTAATCAATCGACTGATTTTATTTATACCCTCTGGTGGATTTGGCTGCAGTGAGGTGAGTCAGCTTTCTTGCCAGTAGAGAAACTTTACATAGACACACGGTAAATATAAATATAACATGGCCCGGTGCTCGATACTTTAAAATACGTATATAAAAACATATATGTCATGAGGTGTGGTTGAGGTGTTGGTGAGGCAAACGCTGAGACCCAGGTAAAGATGAATAATGGTGATTTAATTATGAAATAATATGTCAAAGATAGTCCAACAACCGTGGCAGCACTGTTGAGCGGAAACATGGGCTCGTAACAGGTAGCGCATGGCAAACGAATGGACTTAACAACAGACTGGCAAACATCAGACAAGGACCCAACGAGGAACAAAGGACACAGGTGGGACTAAATACACAAGGAGGCAATCAAGGGAACGAGACACACCTGGGAACAATCAAGGGGAGGACAGAACAACACAGAGCACAGAGACACAGAACTCGAAATAAATACACAGAAAAACACGGAACCTGACAATATAAAAAAAACCCAAAAACATTGACTCAAAAACAGTATCCTCAGCAGACGAAGATTAAAAAACAAAATAAAACAAAACGATACTAAAAGAATGCCAAATTAAATTTTGGAAGCATATGGTAACAAGAACAAAAATCTGGGAAACCATTCCCTCCATCAAGATGACATAGCAGAAGAAATGGACACAGAGACACAAAGTGAAAAAAAGATACGAAGAAAAGTGGGGAAAATATGTAAAAGAAAAAGAGAAACAAAATGAAGCATAGAGAGAACATAAGTCGTGAATTCTGACTCCAAACCTACAGAAAGAGAAAAACCAAACCGAGAAACCACAACAACAGGTAACATAAGCTTTTAAAATAACAGTTATAAAATAATTGGAAATTATACCTTACATCGTAATACAAGCCCAGCTGAGAATGTATCTGACAAACACCTAAATCTGAACAGGTTATTTTAATAATGTGTGCTTGTTATTACTTGAGACTTTTCTATGCTGATGTTTGTTGGTTTTGTTTTGGGATCTTTTCACCTTTTACACTGCTACTTCACAATCAGTAAGACATTGCCTGTGCGAAGCAACAAGTAATAGAGGAAGAACATACCTCATATATAACTGAATCTACAGAGGAATCTACTTTATAAACGTTTAATTTTGGCAGTTGTTCAATTTTATGTCTTTAAATTAAATAGCTTAAACATATTATGCTATCCCAGTAGCATACCTTGGTGAATTTCATGTTAAAGGTTGATAGAAGTCGTGTCAATAGAAAAAAAGATGTACGTGAGCAGTACACAGTAAATTCTGCAGAGTTAAATCAACACTATGCCGAGTCTATTTGGTCCTTGTCAGAATTGGTGTTAATTTAACTCTTTTCAGTTATTTCAACAATAGTTTGAGTAGTTATAACTTTTTCAAATGTCAAAAGTACTCAGTTTTTTGTTGAAATAACTCTGAAAAGAGTTAAATTAACACCAATTCTAATAAGGACCAAATAGACTCGGCATAGTGTTGATTCAACTCTGCAGAATTAAACACTGAATTGCATGCTGCTGTTAAAAAGGACTTCATTCTCAGAAACTACAGGGGTTGAATTTTGCTTGCAGAACCAGCATCAGCTTTTTTCTCTCAGGTGGAGACTTGAGAAATCTTTGTGACATGGCTGCTGCAGCCATGTGAAAACAGAAGGAAACAACAAGATCTACCACAATCTGTTGTCTTGATGCAGTGGGGACCAGTTGTTCCAGACAAAGGGGGTCCCGTTTAATTCTCTGCATTCACTGCCTTTTGCATTTGTATCCATCTCAATTTTCACAACTTCTAGTGAATTATCAGCTGCACAGTGTGAACACGCGGAGAGTTTCTTTCCATTCCGAGTATAGACGGTGAGCTGCAATGTCGACGAAAGAAAATCTGCGGTTTTGTCTTTGAATTGAGAAGATATGACATTTCCACGAAAATAGTCGCGCGGCCCGAGGCATTGGCTCACTTCAATGGTGTTTCTTCTTGCGTGCGCATGCGTGTGTGTATGTAGGGGTCTGTATTTAATAAGAAAGAAGAAGATTCAGTGTCCAGTTTGACACTAGAGTCTTGGCAAGGAGTGTTGAGTATTACAGCCCTGGGTGGCAGGATATCAGTGGAGATGGCTCATCTGCACACTCAGACAGCCACCCTGCCCCCGCTTACTCATGCCTTTATCTCCTCACTTTCAGACCCTGCTCACAAGAAGTCCCTCCTATAATGTCAGGCAAAATTTAATCAGCTTAGACATAGAAAGCTGGAGAAAAAGTTTTTGAAGGTCTTAAAAATGATATTTGAAATTAAGGTAGAAAATAGGTGCAGCTTCCTACTGTGAATGTTTTCCGATTTGCGGATCGCAACCCTTCCTCCATGACCCGTGAACCGATTAGATTAAAGTCCGTGGGGAAATTTTGAGGTAATGCTGGCAGTTGGTTTGTATTACACACGTACAAACAACCTAAAATTGCTCTTTGAATAATCCAGTTTTGATCCAATAGTTCAACACAATATTTCAGTGCTTGTCGAGCGCACGGGGGACCCAGCTGTAAAAAACAATCTCGTGTGCCGCATGTGCGAAGGAGCATAAGCTCACTGAGCAAATAGCTCTGCTTCTGGGTTGATGGTGAGCATTGTGTAACCTGTACAGTGTTTGAGCTATTTCGATTTATCATATCAGTGTTGCTGCTTGCCGATCGTCCCACACTTTGTCCTAATATTGACTCCCCATTATAACCTAAATAAGCCCAGTGTGTAAAAGAGGCTTTTTACGTAACTGGAAAGTCAGTCAGCAGAGCCTGCCTCTGGTTCAAACATGATCCACTGGCATGAAATAAGCCCTGAATGGCACTGCCGCAGCTAACTGTTCATTAGTCTATGTAATGAAGCAGAAAAAGGATAACAATAACAGCACCTCAAGGCCATATAGCTGAAATTCTCCTTAAGGATCAGATCCATATCCACATGGATGGTGGGGAGGGTCAGCATTTGAGGTGAATTAAAGCTACTGATCGAGGTTGATTCACACTTTGAAATCAAGTAGCTCAGATTTACATTTACTGTTAGCAAAATTAAATAAATAAAAATAAAGTCAATAAATTAATGCTTCCTGCTCTTTGAGAGAACAAGTTCAGTGTCTAGCAGTAGCACGTTCTATGAAAATAGTCAAGTTGTTTGTGTTTGCTGACAACCACAAAATAAGAAGGAGGATGATGTGCAAGCATCATCCTCCTTCATCCATCCATCATGGACGATGAGAACTGCCCGTATGTGTGGCTGCATTTTAAAACCATAAAGTTGACCCGTGTCAAAAAAAAAGCTCTTCATATTGTGGACGTTGTAAGTGTAAGTGTCAGTTCCAGAAATGACAAAAGAAGCATTGATGACAATATGAAGGCCTGAGTATCATCTGTTATGCCTAATCCTTCTCTACTGTCTGCTCTGTGAGACACATAATAAACTATTGGAATTTAAATACAAGCTAGTACAACTCTTAACTACACAAGTTTACTCTAGAAATGTTTGTTTGGCAGTTGTTCAGATTTATTTCCCCTTCTTTGCAATACAGATTCTTCTTGTGGTCATGTTAGACCATCCTAGACCAGACATAACCTTCTGACAAGATTATGTCAACGTCTGGCAATGGAAAATGTTGAGAACAACACAAAGTGTTTGTATTTTTACAACCAAACTTTTATAGAACTATGTCTATCTAGAGACTTTTACTTTTTGGCTGCAGCAAAGTTGGCTTTTACTGAAAAGCCAACTTTGCTGCACCCAAATCAACCTTTATTTAATTTATTAAATTCAACTAAATATAGAAAGGATTTCAAAGAAAGTGACCCAAATCTTGTTTTCATTACGTTTGTGTAAATTGGCATATTTTCATACTCTTCTGCTCTTCTGGTTAGATTAGTGCCTCTTGCATTGAATGACAATCTTACCTCTTCTCATAATATTTTGTTGATTTGACCAAATATTCTACAGAAAACTTTAAATCAGCTTCAATATGTAAGATTTTTTAAATATGTTGTGTGATTGTAAATATACTCCCATAAGCAGCAATTTGTAGAGCAGCGACTCAATTTAGATGTTTTTTTTCTAGTGCACCTGTTGCAACAATAAGAAAAATGTGTGCATGCACGAATCTATATCAACATTTTATAGTTACGTTTCATACTTTGTGCTCTTTCAAATGGTATTATGTTTTCTTTGTGTCAGACTGACAGTGCTTCATGTTTGCTTTGACACAAACAAATTGAATTGAACGCATTAAAAGTATTTTTACAGAACTATATCAAGCTATATGTTTCAGATGAATGCAACAGAATGCAAAAAAACATAACGCGCAAAAACCTGAGACACAAGTACATAATCACAGCGTACTGAGTTGTCACTGTATGACATGGTTTTTGATGCGTTCTACTTTTATGTGCAGCTTTAAATGAAAGCAAGTGGCATTACTGAGTCACTCATGTTTGTTAGTGAGCATGACACTTGTTCATGTCGCATGACTGCACATGCTGTGACAAGCTGGACATCTGAAGTTGGACCAGGAAGTGGTGCTGCAGTCACTTTGTGCAGGTCCAGCGAGCCTCTGGCTGTGTTGTACCGGTCCTCTGTGTGAGACCGGTTCTATACCCTTTCCTTTCATATCCAATGCAATAGGAAGGACGAGTGCATGGAGCTAAAATCAATAGAGAGACATGAATTATGTCTTTTAAGTTATGTTTGATACATACAGCATTTTACGACAACTGAATAATATAGTAGTGCTACAAAATGGCTTTGTATAGGTGCCCGGAAAATACATAAAACCGCCTCTTTAGATGGTTGGCTTACACAAAAAGATGTAGTTTTGATTGAAGCTAGAAAATATAACTCGACTTAGACTATTTTTCTCTGTCAGCCCCTGGACTTTACATTTCCTGATGAAAGAGAGTGGTGTCATTTTTATTTGATGTTGAAGAAGTTGCTTGCAGCAATGGAGACTCCCAAAAGATGAGCTGGGTCCTTATATTCCTTTCAGTTTTAGGCAAGTAATCTGTCAGCGCGTTCTGTCTGGTAGTAAATATCTCATTGCAGCCTTTGAAAAATATTTTACATTTTACACGATGATAAAAGTGAATTGACTCCGTTTTGGTGCAGTAGGACGCTGTACGTGTTGAACCATTTCTCCTGATGCAAACACAGGAGAAATGGTTGCCAGAACAAATTTGTTTGGTTCAGCTCTAAAATAGGCTCTAGGCTAGTAGTGGCTCTTATTTCATTTATTTGTGCAAGCCTATTGCGGATGTCTTTTCTTTTGTTTGTTTTTTTCTTTTGTTTTTTTTTCTCATGATCATTGTGTTACCACACACTTAAAGGTTCCTAACTAGCAAAGTTCGGGAACTCATAGAGGATGCTACATTTATCTCTTTATACAAAAAAAAAAAAAAAAATCTGCTTAAGAGTAGATTCTTTTCACCAATGTTTTGACAGGTAGAAATTAAAACTTAAAGATTTTTAACGTTGACTTTAAACGTTGGATCCTGTCTGCATAGAGATAGCAAGGCTCCTCTCTGTAGGTTGGGGGAGAGATCAGAGCCTTTGTTCTTCTCCTCAGACCTGCTTTTTCCATCCACTGATAGGATACCCAAATGTCAGGCACTTTATCTGCCGAAGATGAATTCAGTGGAAGAACCTGGTCGGCCACAAAATTCTCAACATTGTTCGTAAATCTCCCTGATGCACTGTTCAGGTCTAATCTCTAATTGTACATACTTCCTGAATGTTAATATAGCTTCATAAATAAGGTGGAATGTGAATTAGATTTATTTCATTTCAGAGTTATGAACATATATTTCGTGTCTGCTGATTTTCTGTTTGTTCGGCCAAATTCTAATAACGGTGACGAGATGTTCAGCCTGTCATTCTCCTTCCAAATATGTTTCGAGTTTATGACGTCTGAGTGAACGCAGCAGCAACAAAAGACTCGGCACCACATTGGTCGGCACTGTCAGAATGAATAAGAGTGGCACAAATATGTGCTGGAAAGTGTATGAGGACCTCAGTACAATACAGTGAAATGATTTTCATTTCATAAAAAAGGCAGAAAAACGAGCCCTGCCTGCTGTGAAAAGATGCCTATCTGCACCGGTGGAGACTTCCTCTGTTGTGGACGTTCTGTTATATATTTTTTATTAGTCAGCAGAAGAATTTCCATTGTATTTACTTCAGGCTTTTATTCGTCACATTGCAGCAAATAAACCAAGGAAAATAATAATAAAAAAAGTTGCTTTCTTGTGCAAATCAGTGTGAATAGCAGAAAACAAAGAAAAACAAGCACAAATGGACATCTGATCATCTCTGCAGATTAAAAGCAATGGAACCTATTCTTAAAAAATGCATGTTAATACAATCTATTGATAATAAACAACTGTATAACTATTTCTAAGGAGAAATTACTAGAAGTAAATGACCCCAATTATTAGAAAACTTGATTCAGCAGATTCATTTTCCTTGTCCCTTTTTGTTTGTCATACAGTAAGTCGCTTGAAAAAAAAAAAGCAGCGCTTGAATTTCTTCAAGCGTTGTGAAAAATCCTGCTCAGTCCTCCTCACAACTCAAAAGTTTCCTCAGGCATTTCAAATGAAAGCTCAGACGTCTTCAAGAAACTCCAACATGTTCAGCCGCTTCTCCTCCTGCCGACAGCACAGAGTGAACAAAACGTTTAACAAGTCTGCCCTTGACTGGCTGAGAAGAAAAACCTAAAGAATAAACATCCAGTCAGAATTCTGCTTAGTAAGCTTAGAGGTTAAGAACAGAAAATTCTAGTTCTACGCCCACGTCACTTGACTCGCTAACTGAATCTTTTTATGTTGCAAGAAAACTGTCTATTTGGACTTTATGCTTCCTCTCACAGCTGTCTAATCCCACAAAATGAGGAAATGTTTTTTCTATGACTCTTTGTTTGACTGTTGATTAGAGTTTCCAATTTAATGTCTGGAAGATCAACGTAATAGTGATCCGTGTTTGCTTTAACAGTGACAAAACCATTGATGTATCTCTAGATGAGACAGAGGAGCATCACTGGCAACAAAAGGTAAGTACCAAAACTGTGACTGATTAAGTGTAATTGGCGGAAATAATAATTAAATATGGCAGAGCCAGTGCTGTCGCAATACCCAGATCTTGCCTTTGCAGAGTGCTTTTTACTTAATGTCCAAATAAATGTGTACAACAGTGTGAAAACAGAAATCCAGCAGAAGGCAGCCTGAAACTTTTTAGCTAGAAGTCCCACCATTTTGTACACAAACAGTTTGTGTTTCGCCTGTGAAGATTTACCTGCACCACAATAACATAGCTTTCATAATATCAAAATATCAGATGTTGAAAGTCAGTATACCGACACACAATCTGCAGTTAATTTGTCTCAGACAGAGAAAAAAAAAACGGTCAAGGCTGCAATTAATTACCCTTGTTGAACATTTAGAAGCCAGACTTGGAGAGAGTGGTCAAAGCTTATGTATTAAACCAGCTGTGTAAACATCAGTAGATTTTTTTTTTTTTTACTGACAGCACACATGAAATATCAAAAGCCAAGTCAGACAACAGGGTATACCTTACCAGGCAATTGTTTCCTCACAACTAGCATCCACAGAAGCCTCCAGCTCAAGTTGTCTGTCGGTGCTGTGGTCTGAAATGTGTCGCATCCTTGAATTGTTCCTTTGGTCGAAGCCAAGACTAAAACTGAAACAGGACGAGTGTTTTGCATGTAAAAAAAAAAAACTATTTTAGGAGTGTAAAGAGAAATCCATCTTCTTGGCCTGTTTATTTTTTACAAAGCATAGAGGATCTCTGGGGAGATTCAGAGGGTTCACTCCATCATTTTCTGTGTCGTAATTTAGCAGCCACAGGTTTATTCAGTGCATCCTATTTAAAAAAGTTTCTTTAATGAGGAAAGCATTTTCTCTTCTGTTTATTAGAGGCAGCTGCACTTCCAACACGCATTTAAAAACTACATAAAGCTTCCACGTACAAGTGAATAAACAGTTATTGATAAAACACTTTGAAATTGTCAATTGCATTTGAAATCCTGCACACTGATCTCTTTTTATGTTGCAGCAATGAACAGTTTTATGTCTAATGATATAAACTAACTGAACACAAGCCAAATTGTATTTTATTTTTCACACTTTTAAGATAATTTCTTGGTTGCCTGACTCTGCAAAACAATTGTCTCTTTTAATTCAGTCTATCGCTGGTCATTCCTGTCTTTCAGAAGTCTCAAATTTTGCGTTTTGGCCAAAAAAACTCAAACAACTTAGAGAAAAGAAAAAAATCACAAAAGTAGTTGAGATAGAGATTCTTTCAAAACGAAAGGCTTATGAAGTGACTTCAACCACAAACCAGAAAACGATTCACCCTGCACTCCAAACTCAGCCCACAACTGCTGCTGCTCAGAATGACTCAGTCCGGTTTAGCGCACACACAGCAGCACTCTGATCCCTCTTCCTTTTAATGCGCACTCTCATGGCGGGGTGTTAATGGCTTACACAACAGATGTTTATTATGCCGCGTTTCGATCCATGTGAGACGAAAACCACCTGCAGCCTAAGAAAAACATACATGACAACCTGCGACCCCCGTCCTCCTCCTCTCAGAGGCAAAACAAGGCTGTTCGCACATACGCCCTTTTCTTCCCCGTTCCACGAGCAAAGGCGAACGTGTGACGACGAGGACGCACACAAACACGAAACCAGGGGAAGATGACATGCAAAACAGCGAGTGTGGGAGATGGAGTGCGAACGAGAGAGGAGGAGGAGGAGGAGAGATGGAGGAAGTGAAATGGAGAAGCGGAGCGATGACAGCTTCCATCTGCTGGAGAGCTGCTGATGGTTTCCTCAGACGCTCGCGTCCACTTGGATCAGGATGTATGCGAACACAGTAATGAAGTAATGAGGGTGTTTAACAGAAGTGTGTTTTATAGCAACAATTAGCGGGGGAGGAATGTTGCCTCATCATGTATGGAGCAGTCAGTTTTATGAACAGCTGCAATTCATCTCACTGGGAGAATAGTAACTTTCATAACCTTTCAGTGCCTCGCAAAAAAAAAAGAAGAAAAAATACTCATGGCTTTTTTTTTATCTTCGGTGTATTTTATTGGGATTTTAAGTATTAGAACAACACAAAGTAAAATGTAAAAGCAAGTGAAACGAAAATATCAATATCCTTTCAAAACATTTTACAAATAAAAATCTGAAAATCTACAGTTATGATCGGCCTGCTTTTAATGTGATATTGCTAAATAAAGTCCAGTGAAAGCTGTTGCCCTCAGCAGTCAGAGGTTAAACAAACAGCGTCGCGAAAGACCAAGGAGCACTGCAGACAAGTGGAAAACAAAGACGTGGAGAAGTTTAAAGCAAGGGTAAGTCATTAAAAGTAAATCCCAACATCTCAGCAAGCCCGGTTCCATCCGTCATCTAACGGAAAGAGTATGGCACGCCTCCAACACCTACCCAGATATGGCCGTCCATCTGGACTGACGGGTTGAACAAGGAGAGCATTAATCTGAGACAGGGTCGAAAAGGCCCCCGCAAATCTGGAAGGACAAATCTGACCTTTATGGAAGAAAGCCATTATTATTGTTATTTATTTTGTAATAAATGTTTGTTTCATTGTAAAAAAAAAAAAAGTCTTTAATATTTATTAAACAGCAGAGAAAAAAAGCATATTGGCATTAAAATAATTAAATATTAAATAAGCCTCAGGCTAAAGCAATCATATGCAGGTAAAGGTGCTCTGCTCTGATGAGGTCAAACTTGGACTTTGTGGTCTACATGTACATCACTAACCACACAGCGGCACAGTTGGTAGCAAGAAGGTCGTGGGTTCAATTCCCGGCCAGGGGTCTTTCTGCACGGAGTTTGCATGTTCTCCCTGTGCATGGTGGGTTCTCTCCGGTTACTCCGGCTTCCTCCCACAGTCCAAAAACATGACTGTTAGGTTGATTGGTCTCTTCAAATTCTTCCTAGGTGTGAGTGTGTGTGTGCGTGGTTGTTTGTCTCTGTGTTGCCCTGCGACAGACTGGTGACCTGTCCAGGGTGATGCCGCCTCTCGCCAGGAACGTAGCTGGAGATAGACACCAGCACCTCCCAAACCCACTAGGGACAAGGGTGTTAGAAAATGGATGGATGTACATCACTATGTGCAGCAGAAAACAAAAACTGCACATGAACCGAACACATTAAAAATAGCAAATCACAAAACGTGTGGCAAAAACCGTCAAGCTATTTCTGGAACGCGGAGAAGGCTGACGACACACTGACGACAGAGTTTTTGTTTCTATCCATTATTGCGAAGAAAGGAGGCCCAGTAAATACTAGCAAAGTAATTAAAGGAAAAAGAACTATGGCTAAACAAAAACTACATAACCTAGAAAATTATACATACATACAAAAAAACCAAAAACTGAACGTAGCCCATCTTCGTAATGATTCAATACCAAGAGGTGAGAAAGATTGTTAGTAAGAGGTTAGTAAAATTAATTATTCTTTTAATAAACCTGACTGAGTTTGGGCTTTCATACAAAATAATGACCAGAGATTTGTTTTGTTGAGTGTTAATCTTTCTGCAATTTGGAAATTCACAAAATACATTTTTAAATACAGGAATTCCAAATGAATTATTCTGAATCTGAGCTGAATTTTCATTGCTACGTAGATAAGATGAATGTGAAAAGCAACATTCAGCATCGATTAAACTTTCTCATGTTGCCTTCTATAAAGTGGCTTGAACTTTGCCCCAGGCTTCTTCTAATTGGTTGATCAACACTTTATGAGAAATTCCTGCCAAATCAGACCAAGCTTGATTAAGTTGTATTGTTTTAATTTTCCTCATTAAGTTTCTTCAAGAGTGTTTTATTTTTCGTCTTTATTTCCAATTCATTTCTGAGTTGGTCCTAATTAAAAACAGTTCAAGCATCCAGTGACGTGGGCCTGCTCTTTCCTGACACAAAATGACCTCCACTTTAGTTTGAAATGTGAGTTGTGCTGATATTTATTTTTCTTTTTAGCCAAATGGGAAAACACGGGATCCAGAGATTAATTTAGAGGCGACACAGTTTTTCTGGACCACAAAAAGGCCTTCGGATTCTTCTGCTGAGCCAATTTTGTGATGCTGGTAAATCCAATGACTTGAGTCCTAAACATTTTCTTTTCTTTTTTTTTTTTTTTTTTTTACCAAATCCCAATCCCTCTCCCCTCAGATTACCGTTAGATTAGTATTAGTATTCTAAGAAGTTTCTTCAGATGTCTGATTGCCAAGGTTTTCATCGAAGGTGGACATTCACTCAAATTATGGAATATTGCGAAGGTTAAATTCATCTGTATATTTGTTTTACTTTTGCTTCCTTTTTTGCTAGATGGATTCTTAGATGGATTCTTAGAAAATATTATTCATCAGTTTGATGAATAATATAGTATTTCATTGTAAGAAAATAGCTTTTGCTCTAAAGTTAGGTGTAATTATTTCAAAGCTGTTGAATTAATCCAAATTCTGTGAATTAAAAAAAAAAAACCTTTTCTGCAAATTTGTGATAAATATTGTTCACTGAGAAATAAATTCATCCTGCACTGATTGAGATTCATTACTTATGTACATTTGGCACTTCTTACCACTTCTACAATTAATGATACATTTAACTTTATTTTCATTGATTTATTTATTTTTTTTGCACCATGGAGGAGGTGTGAACTCAAAACACACCACTGGAGATTTTATTTTCCAGGAAAAGCTGCAGTGGTTGCAAAAGGCTGAAGCAGGTGTGATGTGTTCATTGGTTAGACACTCTGACCCTGAGGTGAACAAGGAAGCCTGCCTTTTCCTCTCCTTTTCTCACGCAAGACCTGATCTTGTCATGGATAATATTTTCAGCTATCCCGCTGTGCGGTCACATCAGCACACCGATTCTAATGAAAAGAGAATTTTGCCTACCGCTAAGTTCTTGTGGTGCAGGTGTGTAAAAAGTCTCCGGGGTGACAGTTTAATGCCGCGTTCATGTAAGATGAGAGAGATGGTAGAAATGCGCTGCGCAATAGAAAGCTGCTTTCACTTTGGATTCAGCATTAAGGCTGCACATTCTCCCAGAAAATACGTTTCGCCTCATCTGAGCTGAACCCGGAAATCGGAGTGATGTGATTGATTCTGATGTTCTGAGTTCTTACATCATGCCTCTTGTGCTGTACAATATACTAGATTTGGTTTTGCTCAAAGTAGCAGACTCACACACTATGCAGAAGGTGGAGAAATATTACTTGGTTTTGAAAAAAATAAAAAAAGCTACGGCGGTTCTGTAGGAGCTGACAGAAGCAGGGCAGAATAAAGAGAAATCTGTCATATAAGACAAGGGTATGGAAGGACACCATGTTTTAAAAATGAGCTCATCAAGTAGATAATGCATGGTTCTTAGTAGAAGTATTCAAAAACATTTTATTGATCTAACATCAACTATTCTTAACAGCTTGTAACATTTCCAAGTCATCTAGAGGTCAAGTGATGATTTTCTATTTCTTTCTCTTCCTTCCTGCTTGTTGAGGAGCTGGACTGTTGTGTTTTTATGGGATCACAGTCACTTATTTAGAACTAAATTAATTAATTTGTCCTGTCCATCACTGTGTCCAGGCAAACTTGTGGAAAGTTGAGTGGGAGGAAAAATTAGAAAAGTGAGGTAGATTACTTCGCAAAGAATCATCCAAACCTGCCTAAGATCTCCCAGAACCATGTTATGAGTGATGATCTGAAGAACATGGGCCGAGACTTGCAGAAATGTCTGCTTGCCACAAAAACAGCATTTAATATCACCATATCCATTATGAAACATGCTCTCTGGTTTCTTTGATTTTTGATGGAACTTGTGTTTTGTCAAGGTGGATAAAGTCATAAACACCCACAAAAACCTTTCGGTGTCTGATAGAAAGCTCAGGATGATGAGTCATTTTAGTTTTTGGTCCAAACACTTCGAATCAAAAGACTGAGAAAAGTAGAGTTTTTGGAGTGGCCAAACGAGATTTCAGAACTAAATCTGACAGAAAAATCTGTGGGATCATTTGGCAAGATCTGAGAACTAGAGACGTTCTCACAATCCGAAAGATTTGGAAAACTTCTGGACGTCACAGTGGGTAAATGTTTTTGCAGAGAAAAGCCAAAGTAATAGGTAATAGGTTCAGCAAGATGGCTTACAGCCCCCTGTCCAAAACAGAGGGTTTTTTTTTTCCTTCATCAATTGAAGTTTGCTGTACAGGTTGATGTATTAATCCTGATGAGCAGTAGTCACACACTGCTGACCTGGCCAGAGTCCCGGCTGCAGCCCCAGCCAAGTAACATCACAGTATACCTTCACCTCGGATGCATAGTCATTGGATGACTGACATTCAGTCCTCTGACAAAGTTTTTCTTTTCTTTTATTAGTCAGGCCAGCCACAAGCAGAGCGATGACTCTGTTCCTTTGAGGTTCGGTCAGCTGTGACATTGAGCGGACGTTTCAGGCTGATTTCTGTCAGCGGTCATTCTGCTGTGCTGGATCACACAATTTTTAGATATATAGGTCTATATAGGTTCATTTCTTTAACAAAAGCAAAAAAAAAAAAAAACTGCTTTGCTCAGGTCAAACCTGAGAGCTATCTCACTTATTTGATGTTTCAAATTCACAGTGCTGCCCTGCGATGGACTGGCGGCCTCTCCGGGGTGTTCCCCGCCTCTCGCCCAAAACGTCTCGCTGGAGATAAGCACCACCAGCACCTCTCCCGACCCCACCAGGGACAAGGGTGTACAGAAAATGGATGGATGGATTTTTCTTCCTGCTATCACAGACCTTAAAGTATTTCATTTGGATTTTATGTGAAATACCTGCACAAATTAGTGTTTGATTGTGACGTGGAATGCTACATGAGTTTCATAGTTTTCACAAAAAACAAAACAGTCTGAAAACTGTCAATTTGTCCTCAGCCTTATTTACTCAGATACTCTGAAGTGTCTTTAGAGGGTCCCAGAAGTGCACTTGTGTGGGCAGAGAAGACAAAGTAACATGGCAGCCGTCCTTAACACTGGGCACAACCCCAGCATGAAACAATGTGCAAGATTGGCCCAGTCAAAGTACAGGCGATATTGACAGATGCAGTCCACCCAATTTGACTGAGAAATCTTGCAAGCGTGTGTCATTTTGTTTCCCCCCTTATCCACGCCATTAATTCGCGCTACTTTTGTTTGGTTCGTCACATAAACTAGTTGAAAACAAAAATTTGAACACTTTTTTTTTTTTCCAAATGACAACGTCATAATCTTATTTACCAAACAAACGACTCCTCGGTCACACTGCTACCTGTGCAGGCAAGTAGCAGTTCTGTGCTCTCCATCACCATATAGCCAAGCCCAGACGACCATGCGTGTGCCCGCGCTCCCACATGACGCGAGGCGCTCCGGCACATGACATATTTGGCTTTAAAGTGACGTCACGGCAACGTGGGGCTCGGCAGGCAGGTCGTTCGTCAGTCTGAGAGAAGAGGAGCAGCAGGAGGAGACGGACCATCCTCCCCTCCTCTGTAATGACAAGCTCTCATTCCTCTCTCTCTCTCTCTCTCTCCAACTCCTCAGAAACAATCCTCATCCTCCAGGACTCTCCCTACATCGCGCTCCTTCCTCCTTCCTTCACTTTCGCCTATTTTCCATCATTTTCCTCCCCATCCCTTTCTTTTTACTTTCTCTGGAACCCATCCTCAACCCTTAACACCTCCAGAGATGTGAGGAGATAATGAGGACCCCCTGCCAGCGCTGCTGACTTGGAAGATCCGTGCATCCTCATCTTTCTCTCTTTCTCTCTCTCTCTCCTTTTTCTCGGAGGTTCATCTGCCTCTCAACAATGTAAGCGACGTACTGTCAGCTCAGTGATGAAGAAGCACGCTACTTGGTCCGTTTTCCCCGCATCTTATGTGCTCGCTCTTTCAGCCGGAGGGAGGGAATGAAGGATTTTGCGCGGAGGCAAAGTTTGAGGGCACCTGCTCACCTGCCCGCCTCTGCCTTTAACTGATTACCAGGAAGAGAGCAGAACAACAGAGGGAGAACTTCTGAGCGAGCTGACTATTGTTCTGGCGTTTTTATTAATTTATTTTCTCGCTTGAGTGGGATTTGGTCACCTTCTTGGAGGAATTCGACGTGCGCCACGCTGAAGGATATGACTTAGAACAAAGATGCTGGCGTTGACAGCTGGAGTAAGGTCCGTGACTTGAGTGCTTTCCCTCACTTCGAACTAGAAATTTCCCTAGACGTAGGTGAAAAGCCGTCCAAATGGGAGGATACCTGGAGGACTGAGGCGGATTCGGCAGCCGAGATAAGATGTGGATGAAAAGGAGCGCTGCGCGCAGGTGAGAGTCACGTTTGCCGCCGATTAAAAATAGCCTGTTTGGGATTAAATCTGTCACTTTAACGCTCGAATAACCCGAGTAACCCATCCTTTCGAAAAATTGGACACCCCTCCTCACAACACGTCTCAGTTTTTAAAGCTACGCCACGGCAACTTGTGAGTTCATCGGAATTAAATATACGCACGCTAAGACTCTTAGGAAAGAACATTGCAAAGGGGAAGAACGTATTTCACACACTGCACAGGTTTTGCAATAAAGTGCTGTCAACACGGAATATTTAGGCAAAAACATTTTTCATTTTCTCCAGAGGAAACATTAAAAATGTTCATATCAGGAACGCTAGGGGTCACCAACAGCACAGCTCAAACGACTCACGCGGTCACAGACGCACGCGCGCACAGCCTCAAGGTTGGCCTCGGCAGCTCCGCCCCACTTCTGAGAGCAAACATATGGAAAGATGCAATAATCAAGTAATTAGAAGGCAACTTTATGGAGGTTAAATTAAAGGTAATTATACGCTCATATGATAGTAAAGCCATTGATTTAAGGGTAAATGTCCGTGACATGATTCAGAGTTTTCTGCTCTGAAAGTTTCTCTAATGATCTGAGCTTAAAAAGGATAGAAAACAATATTCCATGGGATATTGGGAGAGAGGCTCTGAGGCTAACCTGACAGAACTGTTATCCTTTTCAATGTTTCAGTTTCATGTTACTTTGAACAAGATGGGGAAAAGGCTGTTTAGCTCAAGCTTCCTAAGAAGATTCCGACCGAAAGCCAAAATTTGCCACATTCATTCCTCATCAAGGTAGCCAATAAACGTAAATACGCGCTCCTAAATGAGCAACAGTCTAATGTTATTCAGGTTCTTTGGACACCTGCTGAATCTCATTCCTGCCTGGCATATCTAATTCCTTCCCATTTGCAGGCGCACATTTATTATGCATGACACACTCTCCACATCCTAGGCTGACCTCACAGGGTAATGGCAGTGCACGGCGTCGGCAGAGCAGCGGATGCACAAGATGATGAAATGAATTGGTTTCAGGTCTGGTGTGGTCCAAAGCTGGAACAGATCTGCTTCCCTGTTGAAGAATTTTCTTGCTGCTTGCTGGGTGGGGATGTGGAACGTCAACACGCCTGGAGAAACGGCAACCGGCGTCATGGGCCGCAGCAGCGTGTTATGAGCTGTAAGCCACTTTGTTTCAAACGGCAGCTGAAACAACATCTCGTTGGGAGCTTCTTCGGTCAGTGATGGCGAGTGGATCCTGCAGGGAAAATTCTTACTGTCCATAACTTGTGTGTTTATGCGGAATAAAAAGCAGAAGTTGTGCAGGAAGAGCTACTTTACCTGTGTGAAGAGATAAAGAACAACCTGCCCTCAGAGTGGAGATATGTGGGCGTAAATTAAAAGGCACTTCTTTAGCAAAATTTTAAAAAAGGAAATTTTGGAAGATAAAAAGAAAAAGAAAACTCCACACCACAGCCTTTGCATTTTTATTCATTCATTCATTCTGTTATTCATTATGGATTCTAGGTAACTAATCTCATTAGGAATCTCTGTTCAAAAGGCTTTATGATTATTCTTTGTCAAAATTCCAACCTGTAAAAACCCTGGCTCGGGTTGATTTTATTATTATTGTAATAAACATAATCTTTCTTGCCATTTAATATTAGGTACAAGACAAAGAATTGGGTTGTATAAATACTTTTAAAGCGTAAATCTGTCTTACATCTACAGTGGATGTAAGACACTGTAGATGTCTTACATCCACTTTTACAACGCTTTAACAACTGTTAAAGCGTTGTAAAAGCCCTTGAAGAAAATTATTTTCAATATCTTACACCGACTTCTGAAAAATTCACTCCTCAGTTTGAGTGCATTTATTCAGTGGGAGGAGGAGAAATCTATCATAAAAGTCAACGGCAAACTCTTATTGCCATCATGCAGAGACGGAAAACAAGAATCCAGCTTATTGTTAGAGAAATGCAGTAAAGTGAGGCATCCTGGGGTTATCAATTCTGCATACCGGCAATTAGATGCCATCCATATGCCCATCAGTTGGTTGTAAGGCATTCCAACCAAGCATGTTTTTTCGGCCCACCATTACACATTAAAAAATATGGATTTTCTGGGTGGCGTTGATGTAAAACTAAGGATGAAAAGGGCAACAATTACTCTGTGCCCACTGTTAGGCATGGTAGTGATCTGTGATGCTGTGGCGCCTTTTTCTCCTCCATCTTTAAATGACTTACCAGATAATTCTACATTTAATGGCGGCTTCCATTTACTTACTGAAAATTGATTAATATGGTGTATTACTGCCAGATAATGATCCAAAAGAAATAACACAGTGAACAGTAATTGTCAATCATACGCAAAATCAACTTTATCCCAGACTCTGGATCAGCCAGAACTCTGGGTGGTCGAGTTAAAATGGTCAAAGATCCCTCAGTCATTTTTTTCTCTAAATTCGTAAAATATTATAGAAACCTAAGACTTGACTAACTGGTAAAGAGAGGCAGCACAAAATGATTAACAGCAGCAGTACCAGCATCTGTGATTTCAGTGATTTAAAAAAAAATAATTAAAAACGTAATTTTTTATCATTGACAAGGTTTTACACTTGAGATTATACAACTGTAATAATGATGTTAATATTATTTAAGGCTTTCTGCACATTTTTGCTGGATGTGCAGCAACTGTGAACCTCTAATTGAGAAAAAACAGGCTTATAATCAAAAAATATTCTTGTAATGTGTGTGTGTGGGTGTGTGTGTATTGAACTGTACCTCCATTTGGCCAAAAGGGAAGCTTGCAACTAGCTTGACAGAAGAACTGGTTCTGTAGCACACTAACAGATAGTTAAGTATTTTTTCATCACTCTTCTGGTTGCTTTTAGTTATTTGTGTAGAAATATGGCTGCAAAATTGGTTGTTGGTGAGAAAATATGTTTTAGATCTCTTTGTGTGTTTTTTTATTTTTATGAACAGCTATGTTAAAATACATTGGGATTTCTCTCATTGTAAATGAAATCCTAGATACACGATAGATTTACCCAATGGAAGACAAATTTACGTGCGATCCAAAGACAAAAGCAGCTGTAATTGTGTATAATTTGAGCCTACCAGCCACCATTCATCTATGCCAGGGTCTACACCTCGGTACTAAATCTTTCATGGACGTCACACAGTTTTTGCTTCCCCACAGAGAGCCCTCATCCCACCAGCACACAGGAGATGCTATCAGGCTTCAGATTACTGTGGCTGCATAACGGGCAGAGGCACCAGTTATCTTTCCCAAGGACTTTTCTTCCTGTCGAGTCGTCTCCCGGAGGCTACCGTTTCTTGGGGTGTATAATTATTTTCAGTCTGGATAAATATTAAATTTACTCAAACGTTGATAAAAGGAGGAAGTTGTTCAGCTGATCCTTGTGAGCTCAGAAAGCCCCGGCATTATGTCCTCTTATCAGAATTCATGGGGAGCATGTGCTGTATGCGCTGTGTTGCCGCTACACTAAATTGTGGTTTGTATCTGACTGATGGTCTAATTTTGAATAATATAAGTAGCTTAATGAACAAGGGCCCCTAATACACAAAGCAACTGCGTAGCATCAGCGGCCTGCAGCTGATGGACTCTGTGTGACCCGCCTCTTCGTTCTTAGGCTTTTACCTCAACTCCAGTGCCAAACGTGGCATTTCTTTATGAGGGGGCATCAGATATTCAGATAGTCCTATGATTTAGGTGCCAACTTAATAGCCTCTGTGAGGGTTATTAACTGGGCCTCTCTGGAGTGTGATTAACCTAATTTGCAGTGAAATAGGCTGTGTTGCTTCTCGGAGATCCTATCCTCTGGAGGCATGTGTGTGTGTCTGTAAGAGTGTGTCGCTAACACCATGTGCTCAGTAGTCTGTCAAATCCAGGCGGACCAAGACAGGTTGTCCCTGTCTAACGGCGAAAGATACGAAGCGTCCATCTGTGGTTCATTTGACTAAACTTGAGAATTTGTTTAGAGAGGCATGAAAACAAAATTGTTGAAGGTTTTGATTGCAGCAGGAGGAAAGCATAAATTACACAACACTACCTTGGATTGCGGCGGTAAGTAAAGATAGATTACCAGATTTGGATCACGGCTACTGTTTTGATTTCCTTTACCCCCTGCAACACATAAATGTATATTGAGTGCTGGGGATGAGAGGGCTGGAGGTTGATTTTATAGCCCTGGGGAAAATAATAATAACACTAGCTGTTAAAGTTGGGCACTGTAACCACAGTATCATAAATTATAGTTATTCCGCTTTGTTTTATGACTTGAATCTCTAAAGTTCCTTAGAGCATGGAGCTGAGCTATAAAGTTTGAAACGGTGATCTGATCTGAAAACTACCGATGATCTTTTGGAGCAGAGCTACTTTCCAATCTAACAACTTTCACCCATTTGAATTTAAAGTAGTGCATAGAGACAGCAAGCTAAAGGTTCGACAAGCAGGTCTTTAGTACAGAAATTGGTAGGTGATGGAAATCGGATCAGCCACTGATTACCGGATGGTTGGAAAAGTGAAAATTCAGTTGTTTTTCACAGACAATCACTCTGCCATTTGGTCTCTGTTCCAGGAAAGTGATGGTTATTTTAAGAATCAGGGAGGTGTTTAAAGTGAAGTCAGAAGGAGCACAAAGATAAAAGAAGGGTCAGGATAATGTGAAAGTGACTTTTTTCAGCTTTTACATCATGTTGTTCCCTCATTCACAATATACCTGGAGTGTTGCCTTGAATCAAGTTTGAGAAATCATTTAATCTCCCATGGCAACCATTCAGGTGTGCAAAACGCTTGCCAGGAGGAGCGATGTTGTGATGACTTCCTGAGATCATCTTCCACCTTTCTGAAGATGGAGTTTCAGAAGGAGCAAGAGTTTCTTAAAGAGACAGAGCATGTAAAGGTGTTAAATTGCAAAGTCAAATTTCTTTTAAGTCATGTTTGATATATGCAGCACTTTTATAACAACTGAAGGTAGGAATATAACACATTCCTTGATTATGCTATAAAATGGCACTATGTGCCTTGAAAATACATATTTACTCCCCCTTTAAAAGGAAACTGTTTCATTCTGCATATAAGAAAGCACAAAACTTTCAGCAGCTAACAAGAAGGCTGAAAAGAGTAGAGCTCAAATATAATACCGTACGATCAGAAATTAGTTTATTAATTTACATTTATATATTATTGTATAAGTATCAGCTCCATGACATGCTTCTAGATGAGTACTAACAAATGGTATCTCGATCAGTCTGGGTTGTGGGAAGGTTTATATTTCTTATTTGAAACAGTTTATTTGTGCTTCGGTAAGTGTTTGCTTCATCTTCTGCACACCCCTCCATTTATTTAAAATTTGCTCAACGACCCGAATCTGCAGCTTGACTGCATCGGCAAACAGCTAACAATGTGCTGCTGATGTTAGATAAACCTTGTGTCTGATTGGCAGCCCTGACAGTTCCCAGCCTGCAGGTTGTGGGGATCAGATCCTTCGGTGTGCTACAGACATGAAACCTGGTCATGGGGTAGTTTTGACTTTCACATCCTTCAAAGACAACTCCTCTTCAAGTTTCAATTTGGCAGAGTTGCACTCACTGTCTATGCAGTAAAACACCATCCTGTGACTTTTGATTAAAGGAAGATTGGCTCTGATCCAAATGAAAATGTTCCACAATTTATCAATTGACGCGAGCACAAAACAACCCTGCCACTTGTTCCAGCCACTTTTGGTGAAACCTGTAATTACCATCTTCTCTAGTTTGTGCAGAATGGGAAGGTGTGTCTTGTTGCTGTTTCACTGACTCGCATCCATCTTGCAGAGTAACAGAATTACCAACACAGATCTTATACTGTACCTGACTAATGTAGTGAGCTTTTGCTGGATCAATAGCTCTTCTATGAAGGGCCAGATTTATCCGTCATAGCCCATTTCCATTAACTGACCCGGAATCTCACAGCTCGGCTGAAATGCTTCTTAATAAAAGCTTTATTTTGTTTTTAGCATCTATGTGGTAATTTATGTGGACTGTGGCACAGGGCACAGTAAGAATTATTACATCAAAGGGCTTTTATAATTGGAGCAATTTTCCAGTTTTTCTGTTTTCTTTCTTACCCTGTTTCTCCCAAGCCTCATCTCTCTGAGCATGTGGGTCATACACACAGCGCTGGAGGACATTGTGCAGTGGGAGAAATTAATGGGATGATGCAAGAGCCTTGGCTGTTATGTCTTGGACCCCGTAGTTAACCAAATGCAACAATATTTTTCTGCTGTTTTCACTTTTTTTTTTTTTTCTCCCCTTTAAACTGTTTTCTGGTGCAGCCATAGTAGCAGCTGTTCTAGCTTAAACCTAAAGGCTCAGATGAAGTGTGGGTCTAGTTATGTGTGTAAATGTGTGTGATAAACACTGCCGGGACATTCGGAAGGTTTCATACAGTATTTACCTCCCAGTGGCCTGCTCCATAGAGGCAATCCATAAATCTCTGGAAGTCCACAGAAAGCCAACCGTGATGTTTATCTGGGTGATACGGGATATCCACCTAGACCAGATCAGCTCCTGCACCCCTAAGAAACATGCAGACAATATTTATCTATGTAAAGAGATGAAATTTGTCTTTTGAATGGGTGACGTACAGCCGTTTCCTCCAAAGCACGCAGACATAACGTTCTGATGGTTTACCTTCAGAGATAAAATACCCTTGAAGATATTGCACCTGCGGAATCATTGATCTGGATGCCACAACATGATATTATTCATGCATACTAAAAGGGGCAAAGGTAAAATGTATTCTTTCTCAGGGGCAAAAAGATAGTTTAAATCCATCTCTCACAAGGTAGTGAAAGAGTTTGATAAAAACCTGAGGCTGAATATGTCAATGATGTTCTGGATTTATAAACTCTTTCCATTGGGAAAAGTCAGAACAAACTGAACACTTGGACAGTTGTAATTTGTCTCAGACATTTGGAAATGTTCAGCTCAGAATTGGTGGAGCATCACAAAATGTCTGCTAACTTTGTTTCAAACTTCTGAGTCAAATCTTTTATTTTCTTGAGAAGGTCTTATGAGTTCATCATGGTGCGTTTGTGCATTTCAGGCACAAGCCAGCTATCAGTAAAATTGCAGACCAAAGTTTCAGGATTTCAAATGGTGAAAATGTTACCCTTCCTGCCATTTAAAATCTTGTAATGGCTTTATGACGCACACAGCGATGTCTGCTAGAATTTTCAAGGTCTCTCACTGGTTATGCAAGTTATTTCTGCTTGTTTATTTTGATAAAAGGGCATCCATGCACTTTTCAAGGTCTGTAAGTATATTTTACAGACCTTGAAAGTGTGTGTATATATATATATATATATATATATATATATA
>CAEFZY010074758.1:0-36244 GCA_903066815.1 Brachyrhaphis roseni
CCTCCAGAAGCTTCCTCATGGCTCCTCCTGGTGGACAAAACCCCTCCCTACAAGTACCAAAACTCCAGCATCCAACAATATTTTGGATTTTTTGATTATAGTTTAGTTTTTTTTTTTTTTTATCGTTACTTTTTGTCTAATTCAGTTAGCTTTAATTGGTTCTTAGAGTGTGTTTGCTAGATTTTATTAGTTAAATGTGTAGTTTCTGTTTTTCATACTTTGATCTTTTTGAATTCTCCACCTAAAAATGAACCAAAGTATTGTATTGTGATTATGAATACATGAATCAAATAATGCATAGTTAACATAATATATACACCATTTTCCAAAATAATTCATGATTTTGTTGCTGTTGAGAAGGAATGGAGCAACTCAGATTGACGGCAAAGAAGAATGCACTTCTTTAATCTTACAACTGTGATCACAATCAGACAAAGAATCATGAACTAGTAGCTCAGGAAAAAACTCAAAGTTTCCAGGATGGCCTCACACGAATGACCGACAGTAACTGGCAAAGAACCAGCAAACACAGGACACAAAAATACAGGTGGACATAATCAGAGAACAAGACACAGTTGGGTACAATACAGGGGAACTGATTAACCACTACATGGGGAAAAAACTGGACACAATATGATTAAAAGTAACACGCAATCTATACAAAATCCCTAATCCCCACAAAGGTATTTAATTATTGTTTAACAACCAACTGGCTTTGGGATTTTCTACCAACTTTTGCTATGTCCATTTTGCGAACCAGGAGGATTATGGAGTGCCATAACTGCTGACAGCTGACGTAAACATCTTGTGTAAAACAGTAAAATAAAATCAACTTCAGTTTGAAAGGCTAATAAATCCATTTATAAACACAAAAACAAAGGGTATTAGATGTCTAATTATATGTTTTAGTTGGTTTTATAAATGCTATGGTTCAAGTAAGTTAAACTTTTATTTTCCATTAAGTACTGTTAATTATTTTATAATAATTAATGAAAAAGTTTTCTCAATTTCAGTTGTCATTATTTAGTTAGTTTTAGGGAACTATATCAAACTTTGCTATATCCAGCTCATGAGACAAGGCAGTACTTGATCCTGACGCCCTGTCCACACAGGAATGCTTTTTTTTTTTTTAAAAACAGCTTGACGATCTTAAAAACACTTGAGTTCATACCAGACTTATACCAAAAATGTTTGCAGCCACACAGAACCCAAAATGCTATTTTAACTCCCCCAGACCTGCAGATGGTAAGAGTACAAAGAATAAATCCTTCCAACCAAAATTAACTTTCTTTTCTTAACTGGCCAATGTGTTTTATAATTCCATCAAATTTCCACCATTCTGTTTTTTGTTCATTTCTCTCCACACAGGCATCTTCAGACACAGCTTAGGAGTTATTTTATGTTGACCAGAAGTTACATTTATATGTCTGCATATGCTGTTTGTGCTGAGAAAGGGTTCACTTTCTATGCAGACATAGAAGTCTTAAAGGTTTCACTTTAAGTCAAGCAATAAGACTCTAATCACATACCCTAACTTATTTTTTCCAATTTTTCCCTCTACATACTTCTCTCTGCTTTTATTTGGTCTACGGCAGGCAATGGTAACCAGCAGAGCAGAGAAATTGCCTGTTATCAAGGAGGTCGATTCTTCATGGAGTTCCATAAATTGCTTTGTATTGATACCCTGTCAGATTCAGGATTCCTATGTTAACGCCCAGACCTGTGCCTGGGTGAACCGACCATCCCAAACACCAGCCAAGCCCCTGTCCCGTTTTCGGTCTTCAATAAATCACAGTCAATGGCATCATTGGTGACAAGTCATTGAGTCGTGTTTGTTGCAAAGCATAAATTTAAGCATACATATAAATTTAAGTTCTGCAAACAAAACGTAAAAGAATTAAATAAAGGAGGCAGTAGATTATTTAGATGGACATCCGTAGTGTGGCCCTTGACACAGCTCCAGTACCTAAAGCCTTGTGGGAGGCATTTCATCAAAATCCATCATATTAGGCTGACACCTCTGGTGGGAGCCAGGCCTCACACTACCCACAAGAGGTGTGATGGATGAGCTTGTGAAACACCCATGAAGTGATAGAAAGGAGATGATTCTGGTCAGTTTTGTTTCTGTATGCCATCTTTGATGGATCTTGCATGTCAAGAGATTGTTCTCAGCACAAACAAAGTGCACGAGAATGGATGCTGTTGAAAAGCTGACTGCGTTAATGTTACCTTTATTGTTGTGGAAGCTGTGACAAGTAGAGTTCGGCTGAATAAAGTTTGATGTGTATCGGGTGATATTGCTCATTGTTTGTGAATTGTCGGACGCAACGCCCTAAAGCAGCCTTCGTTTCCTTCTTCCATTCTCCACCTGCCCTGACACAAAGTTCTTTCATCTTACTTGCAGCTTTGTTAAGTTAGGAATATTTTTCTATTTGTTGGAACTACAAATATGCAGGTAAAATGCACATTGCAGAAAGCACTTTCTCTAGATGCGCATTGCTCACCTTTCAATCAGATAGCGCCTCCATTGAGTTCTGAGTCTGCTTTAGGATCTTCTTCACGTGGAGATATGCCTGAAAGACCTCCAACATGGAGGCATGCTGGAGTAGCACCTAAAGTTTTTATGCGGGTGCAAGCGAGCTGGAGACCGCTCCAAAAGTAGGAAGTGAACAATAGCGTAGGGCATTCTGGGTAAATACAACCAAAACAGACACGAGAGTCTAGCGCTAGCAGGAGCAATGACTCGTCTTTTACCAACGACATAAGAAAAATCCTTCAACCGCTAAAATCTGATGCCCCTCCAATTTTTTAGATATATATTTTGTGAAAAGGAAGTTGCGCTCATGTCTTCTTCAGAGGTTTTCATGTTGGTTCCTTCAGTTCATTTTTGCAGTGCCGCCACAGGCGACACGTTTGGTTCGTTTGACACAGTGCAGTGTGAAAGCAAACCGCACCAACTGAAAATGTAGCAAATGTTGCAAATTTGGTTGCCAATGTAAGAGAGTCTACTGGATTATGAGGTGTGAAAAAACCCTTAAGAGTTGGACACAAAGTCTACTTAGAGCAAATCACATTTTAACAATCTGTGCTCCTTTTCTCATGAGCCTCAGGTCATCCTCTTTGTTTTCTGTGGCCTGTTTGTACATTTACTTTTCCATGAAGGTGATAAATCCAAAGCCTTTCTGCCCAGCTGATGAGGGGAATGCCGAGCATGTGGAGTGGTTTGATGAGTGGCTCTCTGCATCATCCTTCCACTGCTTTCCCCCCCAATAAACAATGGGACTGCATCCAAACATCTCTGTGCTCTCCAACCGCTACGCAGCTCAGCAGTGGACTGCGCTTTGTGTGTGTATGTGTCTGTTTTGGTGCTATTTCATAATGCGTTTTGTGAGTGCGCAAGCATTTAGAAGTCAGCGTCTGAATTAGAAAGATGGATTTAAAGAGGGGTAGCTGAATGGACTAAAAGAACGAAACGTGTTTTGAAAGGAGACCCATTGGGAAATGACTCAAAGAGCTTTATGTGTCTCGTAAGTTGCGGGCACACACACACCAGCTGGCCCATCCCTCCCACTTTCTGCACCGCTCTGAGTGTGTGTTGTCTGTCTTCTGTGAAGTGCAGTGAGCCCAGGTGGTTCAGTCAGATCCAAAGGACACCCTGGAGAGGTGCCCACTATCCCCTGCTCCTCTTCCTCCTCCTTGTGAGAGATCCAAGGACCTGCTGCTGAAATTATGGAGAGGAAGGAAGCTTGGAATAAAGATGGGGAAAAATAGAAAAGAAAATGTTTTGATGCTGGAATAAATGAAAGTGGGTGAAAATGTGTTTGTCCCATGTGAAGAGTGTGATGGGAAAGGATTGAAAATGGTCAAGGAAGGAAAAGCGAACGTCTCTTTGATGTTCTCAATTTATCTCCTTTTCTTTTACCTGCACTCTCGCCCTTCTGCTTTCAAACTCCACATTACCATGACAAAAAAAATAAAAAATGAAAAGCACTAAGAAGCACACAGCTAAGATCAGAGCTTTTGTAGAGGAAGAGAGAAAGGAAGCCAAATATACCATGAATAAATTGTTGCTTTTTCTCTATTATTTATGCAGGAAATCTGGAACTTCCTTTTCTCTTCCTCCTAGTATTTACGTAGCCTGGCCATTGCCTTCCTGTGTAGCGCTGCTCTGAAGAATCATCTCACTTCCAGCACAATCTGAACCTTCTGCCCTTGCCTCGGATTCTCTCTGGTAGATTTTCTGTCAGGCCAATCAGCAAACAGAAGGAAAAATTGTGAACGATGACATTGATTTCTTAGAATTGTAGTTTGCCTGTAGTTTTAGCGATAGCAGCGGAGGACGTCAACAAAGATATTCAATCTGTTCATGCTTCCTTATATTGAATCAACAGCCGCCTCGGCAATTCTTCCCTCGCAGTGGAGAACGATTATTTACAGCGCAGGTGATTTTAGTAAACCTCATAGTGTCGAACTGTCATGGGCAAACGTTAGGGATTGGGTAAAACAACCAAACATAAAAGAAAATAAAAATTAATTTTACTTTTTCTTAGTGTGGCCTCAATACTCTGTTGTAGTAAACATCTTTAAAAGTTATACTTTCAATTTTATTTAATGGTATCAGAGTAAATGGGGTTGGATACAAATATATGCTACACTTTTTAGATTTTTATGTGTAAAAGCCATGGATTATTGTTTTGCTTCTGGTCGTTGGTGTATGAGATTGAATCCCATTGAAGTTTGTGATTCTAATGTAACAAAATGAGAAAAAAGCTCAAAGGGTATGAACGCCTTTGCAAGGCTCTTCAATATGGCCTCACTGTATGCATTTTTCTTCTTGAGCTGTACCTCTGGGACATCAGCAGAGCCTCTTTGTTGTTCCGAAGAGACTTTGGCATCAAGCAGCTGTTGAGTTGCATATGCCGCAGAAAGGCCTCTCATGAATTTCAAGCATGACTTGAGTGTTTTTCATCATTCTGTGATTATGTTGTGAAAAGTTTGAGCCTGTGTAATCAAACTCTCTAAGCCAATTTCCACTCCTCTTCAGAAAAACTCCCGGAAAATGGCGGGATGATGAGAAAAGTAAAAGCATGCAAGCCCATTTAGCGCGCCTCCTGTGCTATTTGTGGCATAAATGCGTCTTTTCCATATGGTGATACGCAGATAGCAAGCTGCAGCCTGAGCTGTGGTCCACCTCTATTTGTAAAGGTCAACGTCTTTACTTTAAAGAAATGCCCTTCTGCTTTGAGCTGCCAAGGAATCGAGAGAGGCAGAGGAAAGGAGGGGGTGTGCGTGTGTGTGTGTGGGGGGGAAGAATAGGGTAGAAAAAAAAACATTTCCCTCAATACAAAGTGCTCCTATTATTCATGTGGAGTGTTGAAATATACTCCTTGAAGGTGTGTACTGTGTACTCTCATGGGGACCCAGCTGGAGTCAACTCCATTTTTAGTTCCGTTGAAGAGAGTGGCGTCTCGCTGAGGTAGAGAGCGGCCGAGAGGCTGCGAGGCGGCGCCGGCACACAGGTGTTAAATGCTAAACTGGTAATACCTGCCAAACATGCATGCAGATGCAAACACGCTGTGTAAAAGCACGAGTTTCCTTGCATTTGTGAAACCTTACTCAGGGAGAACACATATACAAACTAAACATGCAAAAGTCACATAAACCAGACCATACATGACTCATATCAGATGTTTTTGACAGTCTAAACAGCTGAAATATTTTAAATCAAACTTGTTCCACTGTCATATGTGGTCTTGAATAGCATGCATGTCAGTTTTTTTCTGATTTTGTTTTTTTAAAGTGATTTCTGCTACCAAACTCTATCAAATTTCTCATTTTTCAGTGTGGCATGGTTGTGTACAGCGCACACGGTGTCCTGTAAGCATCATAATGTAGCGTCCTTCGCGGTCGAGCTAGCACATTACATATGTCATGGCCAAGCAAGAGTTTTACCAGACTAGCTTCAAGCTAATCACCTCAAATTTCTACTTCCTGGTACATATCAGTCTTTACAATATAACCTTTTCCAAAACTATTTATGAAGATTACGGCAGAGATCATAGAGTTGCTTCTCCGCCATTGGCACAACTGCAGCAAGGCAGCCATTTTGAGCAGCACAGACACGAGAGTGATCGACAGCATTACACCCTCCTCCTGGCTCTGATTATTGGTTTCAGACCAAGCGGTGTATTTCTGCAAATGGCTATAGGATCACATGGAAGAAGAGCTTGATTTTTTTTTAGAGATTAATGGTCTCATATTAAACAGTTTTAACAAATATATAGGCCTATGTATAAAAGTTTCCTGCTGCAGCTCTAAAATGAATCAGAGTTGTTTATTTTATAGTTAGAATTAAGCCCAAATTTATTCAATTTGCCCAACATGTTACATCAAAGTTATTGAATTAATCTTAAATGTAAATCTTCCAGGTGTATGAATAATTTTACCCTTAACTGTTCAACCTATGTTTAGATTACTTAAGAAGTGAAAAGGAAGTTAAAAAGTAAACACATGTTGCTTTTACTGTTGCTTCAAATCAATCTGATATTGTAATTCTTCATGTTCAAGTGAAACCATTCTAAAATATCTATCTCTAATACCCTATAATCAGGAGGTTATAACCATTCACTTCCCACACTCAGTGAAGCACACATTAACAGCTCCCATCATTCCTGTCCTCCACATAGCTCTCCCGCTGGGCGCTGTCAATGTGAAAGCAGGATGAACGAGACATGAGGAAGGCGGAGATGTGCGAAAGGCCCGCTCAGTCGTACCTGCTGTTCAGCTGTGCGCGCGCTCATGTGTTTCTCGATTTGTGTGTTTGCGCCTTTTAGCCCTGCCTGCTCGGCCAGAATTGTCAGCCATCTTGTTTTTCTGCGTGTTTGTGTGCATGCATTTTGACAGAGTCTTCATATTGCCAGGAAAATGTCTCTCCAGAGACCAGCAGCATGTCTTCACTCTTCTCTGAATGTGTCAGAATGTTGTTTCCTCCAAGCAAAGTGATGACATCCTGTCAGTGATTCAGACTGCCTGTTAGTGGCGGATGGTGGTTGAAGCCTAGTATGAAGGATAAAATTATGAACAAAAAAGAATATCGAAGCATCCATGGGTCATGCTGATCCAAAATAAATCCTTCAGAGATCCCCAGATAGGGGATTCATGGGAAACATGACTGTAATATACTTTTATGGTATTAATAAGGATTTTGTGTATATAAACAGAAATACACACAGTATGTATGTATATATAGTTTGACTTGAATTAAATTGAAGGCAGAAGAGACTATAAATATAGAGATGGTCAGGAGATCCTGCTGTATTACAAAACTGTGAAATTTCTGGGGTTTGTTTGTGGCTCTTGGCAGTGGACTGTATGCCTCTATACAGTCTTAACTCCCATAGTGCCATGCTAGCTTAAAAGTTTTATTGTACAAGATTCGCATCGCCTTGTATGGGTTGGCAACAGAAGTAAAAAATTTTTTTTAAAAAAAGCTAGCTAGTAAAGGTGTATTATCAGCTAGTTACCAGTAGCCTCAACCGCCTCACTCAAACTTTTAAGGAAAACCTTTTAGCTATAAACATGGATATTTTGCACAACTTGTATTTTTGTTACAGTGTTGGTGCAGTATGTGTATTATATGGACTATAGGATGGCTATATATCATTTACTATAAATGATATATAGCCATCCTGTGATATTCTTGCAATGTGATGGTCGGACAGTGTGGAGATGGGGGTTTTATCCCCCATCTCCACACTGACGGTGTAGTTTAGGGACCGTCAGTTCCCTAAACTACACAAAACAAAGTGTCAATGCGACCCTGTCAAACTGCACACAGAGTAAGAAGCTTGGGGTTAAAATGATCCCGTCTCTTAAGAACCTGGGAGAAATAAGATTAAATAACATTACCTTAAGACCTTGTACAGACAGTGTACAGCTGTGTATTTATGAAACAAATATTTCCCCCAAATCTTTTAAAAAAATATATTGTACACAGGATCATTTCTCAAAAATGTTTCCATCCTGGGATGTGCTGTGATGGCACAGGGGGTTAGCACGCCCCACGTTTGGAGGCCTTAGTCCTTGACACGGACGTCGCGGGTTCGACTCCCGGTCCCGACGACCTTTTCCACATGTCTTCCCCTCTCTCCTCGCCCTCTTTCCTGTCTGCCTACTGTTGCAAAAAATACGAGCCACTAGCGCCGCAAAAAGTCTTCGGAGAAAAAATAAATAAATAAATAAAAGTTTCCATCCACATGAACCGAAACAAATACGCCACTAGTTGTTGTTTTAAATGTGCAAAGCCCACAGGGGGCAGCGTAGCGCAAAGTTAAAACCTTTCTCAGCCAATCAGAATCCTTCAAAACCACGACGTCCTGTTTGGCATTAAATACTAATATGTGCAGTAATTATCCATTGCTGTCATGAAATGTATATGATCAAGTGCCTGACACTGGTTCACCAATACACTGTAAGTTGTTGTACTGTTGTTTTTTGTGTTAGCTTATCCAATTAATTAATGTGGGAGTTTCAACTCAATTGAGACTTTTCATTTTGAGCACCAAACTTCTAATATCACAAATCCCCAGCAATTAATAGACAGCAAAGCATTTGGCTGGTTCTTAAGGTTTGTGGATCATGTCTCACATAACATGTTCTCTCATTTCAATTATTGATAAAAGGGCCGCATCGAGAAACACCTCCATGCTGCTGCTGCATTAGAAATTAAGGCTGCATTGCAAGCTTCATAGGAAATGAAGTTGTACTAGATAAGTGCGGTGAAAATGAAGAAGCTGACACAAAGTGAAATACCACTGTAATTACTGAAGTCAGGCTTTATCTGCAGAGGGTGATGTTAGAACCCAGAGGGAGAAAACAGACACAGATTTCAAACTGAAAAGAGCAGTAATGAAAGAAATGTAGAAAGCCTTTTGCAGAGGAGCTGATAAACAAAATATGTTCTTTTTTCCACTATGCGTAATGGAGTTGTCTAAAAGTGAATAGCCCCACTCATAAAAAACACAGATTCTTGCAGCGAATAATAAGGTTTTTTATATGATCTCAACATTTCACAATTCCCCTTTGACTGTTCCATCTGTCGTTGCAGGCAGGCAGCTTGTTCTTCCTAAAAGGACATTTTTTGTCTGTTGTTGACTTGCGTTCTTCAGCAACACAAGTTTACTACTGAAGTATATAAAATACATATGAAATATCCTTTCTGTGGTAGAGGAGGTTTGGAAGTCTAACCTATTTTTTTGTAACGTAATCTTAAAATATTTCGAATTTTTCATTAGTTCATAAAAGACTCATTCCACTTTAAGCAGGAAATCCTTCTGTGTTCTTCCCAATTTAAACCTTGTGGTTTTTGTTTACGGTCAGACAATCTATTGTTGCTTTTTTTAACTGCTTCATATGGAGTTAGAAACAACAGGTTAGTGGTTTTGTGATGGATTTTTTTCTATTGTATTGCGTTAGTTTAACTAGTTCTACTGTTGTTCATGTGCTTCATGTTTATGAAGGTACTCTGCTTTAAGCACATATCACTCTAGATCTTTTCTGTTCATCTGATATTTAGGCAATTTGAGCAGCAGCAAAGCCAGGCTAAATGTGTTTTACGACAATTCTGTTGAATCATTGTCAGAACTTTAAGGTACCACAAACAGTGGAAGATCCCACCTCAAATCACTTATTAATAATCACAAAATAAACATCAAGCCTGAAAACATAAAACTGGAACAAACTGAATGTTCTGTTTGTGTGCAAAATGTTTGCTTGATTTTTTTGGTGTTTAATCCTGATACCCTCTCGGAGCTGTTGTCAGTCAGTTCCAGTTTTGAGCGCATGCACGAAGTTTCCAGATGTAAACAATAACATGCAACGTATCTATACACCAATGCTATGTAATTTTAAGTGAGTATTACTCAAATATCCATTAGATAGCTTAAGCTCAAAAAATGTTATCCATGTTCTCTGTCTGCCCTGATGAAAATGTACTCACATTGACATCCTTGAGTCTTGAAGTGGATTCAACAGATAAAAGTCTGACAGATTTTCTGATTGATTTTACAGGGCAGTTGTACAGACCATATATAAATCACTTTCATCTCCAGATGGTCAGACGATCATTAAATATGGAAAAAGTTATTAAAACAAGATGGTAACTTCATAACTCACATCTCACTCTGTCTTAATGTGGTTTTAGTTTTTACCCTCCATTCTCATACAAACAAGGACACATTATAAATGATACACATGCAGACATACCATTCACACACACAGTGTGGCAGGACTTTAACCCACATGAGATACATTTCTAGGCCTCACGTGGTGAGATAATGATGCAGCATCAATAATGTGATGTATGTTAGAAAAGAGACCACAACCAAACAACGAACAAACAGCACAATGAAGCTAAACAGTTGAGCACAAAAAGTAAGTCCTGCCAGAATGAGATAAATGTGATGTTCAGAAATAGCTCCTCCTTAAGGTCCAAAGCAATATCAAAAATGTGAGCTAGAGAAGTTGGAAGAAGTAACAACTCTATTGTTTCATTGGAACTGGTTTCATATGCCAGTAGATATGATTTGTTTAGGCAATCTCATCTGTGGTTTGGGGACACAAAGAACTTTTCACTTACAACAATGGAAAAATGTCTTGTTATAAGTGAAAAAAATATGTTAGTGGAAGTAGTCCTTTAAAAATGACTTAAAACAAGCTTCTATATCTTGCTGAAAAGTAACCTGTTAATTTTGTACTAATTCAAGGATCCTAGAAACATTCTGTCTTGATTAAACTTTAAAATTAAGCTGACAATATTAATAACTGAGAGGTAAACTGTGTAGGAGCTAAAATTATTTTTGAGAGAATATTTAGTCCAGCACATTTAGAAAACAGACACTATTGCCACTTGTTACTTCATAGGTATTACAGCTTTTTACTAGACTAAGCATGAGGCGCAAAACTTAAAACTTAAACTTACTTAAAATCACACACATAAAGTGTTTACACATAAAATCTTGCTGAGTTAACTTCCACCTGAATAAGGTCCTATTTAAAGCCTTGTAATTTACACAGGAATATTCCTTTCCTATAACATTTGAAACAAAAAGATATGACCCTTTGCATGTCAAAGTAACAACAAAAGACAAGAGAAGATAAGTTTGTCTTCATTGTTTGGAATTAGTGCATTATTGATTTCTGTCCAAACTCATGAACATTTCTGTCAGTGATGCTCACATCCTCATGCAGGGATGTGTTATATGAAGTCGAACTCTTCCCATTTAATCTCCTTCTCTTCTCTCAGTGTGTTTTCAAATATTGGCCGTGTGTCATTTGTAATGATAAAGTCAGTAAGTTGTACAGTGTTGTATGTAATGCAGAGTTCATGCTTCTTGTGCTGTTAAGTCATCATGAGACCAATAACAGCTGCTATCACAGACAAACAATATCTCAGTCAGCCTGCTGTAGATTTTTCTCCAAGATTTGAAACACATTGACTTTATTTAGAGAAAGATGAAGATTTCTGACAAAAACTGTGAAAAAAAAACATCGTATGACAGACGTTGCCATGAAATAAACGGTGCTTCTACTGTGATGGGCAGCTTTAACCCTTCGATTTTGAAAGGTATTTTCCAAATGACTAAATAACCTTTTTCCCTCCCGATTGTGTTCTCTGTAATGCCGTTTTTACCCTCAATCTTCATCACGCTCCTCTCACCGCTCACAGAGACGGGTTGGGTTGGCAGCCGTCAGGAGCGAAATCTGAGTGGGCAGAGAAGAGGGAAGGGGCAGAGGCCAAAACAACACCAATCTGATCCAAGAGCTGCCGCTGCCAAGGTGAGTACTCAGTCAGGAAGATAGGGAGCAATAGATGTAAATATAGAAAGGGATTTGACACATCCTCGCAAAATGTCACATTCTTGAGCGTTAGCTTTCCTGGTCCGCTATGAGGTGAGCATCGCTCACTAGAAGAAAATAAAAAGTATGATTCAAAAAATAAAAAATTTGACATGACAAGCTAAATCTGAGCATGAATTTTTAATGGTGAAAGAACTTCTAATGTTACAGCCCTTCTTTGGTTAAAATTATGAGGGGCCGTTTAGGACAAATCTATGTTTTGTCTCACACACACTACTAAAGACTCATACGCACACACACAATATTAAAATTGCACATATATACTATTAAAATGTCACACACACACATAAAATTTTTCTCTCCCACGCATACACAAAATACTAAAATTGCACATATACACTACTAAAATATTGTACACCTACACACACACATAAAGCATACAGACATATCCTCAAGCGCTCGGAGATTCACTTAGGGCTTACTCTGTTTCTAAGTCCGCTTACTCCAGCTCTAATGCCGGAGTAAGGTGTTAGAGCCGGCTCTAACGCAGACCAGAGGAGGAATATGACGGTTTTGAACATCAATTCAAATCTTGATTCATGTACAAATGTGAAATCAATTTTAAAGCAAAAAAAACAACACACCAACAATTAATGATTAGCTTGAGAGCATGGGAATAAATCCCACTGCTTTAAAGCGGACATATTTGCACTTCTGTTTGGGTTTCTACTGCTTCGGCAAATAGTCCAAGCACTTAAAGAAAACATGCAGATGGTTTTTGGCTAAGACTTAATGTTTTTTGTTGTCTGGAAAATGACCTGTTACAAAAACCTCCGGAATGTAATGTCACAAATCAGCAGGATCTGCCTCTCAAATAGCAACCCCAAGCTGAGCTGCAGTACATTCGGTCAGCTGCTTTCGCTGCTGTATGCTTTATAATGTCTGCTGGAAAAGACAAGTGATTTGTTGTTCACCTGCCATCCAGAAACCACTTACTGCATCCTTGTTGGATGTACAGTTATATAATTGCGGGTCTGTTTGGAGGCATTTTCAGGTGGAAGTGTAAACGTTACTGGGCGGTGTGGCCAGCAGCAGCTTATTTAGACTTATGATGTGGAAAACTAACACTGTAAATCCTTTGATATTATTTATGGTGGTGGCACCATAATGCAGTGATGATACTTTTCCTTAGTGGTGGACAAAGAATTTTGTTGTAAAGTTGATAAAATTAAATACAGGGTGATCCTTGAAGAAAACCTTTTAGATACTGTAAAAAAGATCTTAATGTATTAGAATGGCCCAGTCAAAGTCTGTACTTAACTCCAAATAAAAATCTATGTCTAGAAAAATGCTGTTCATAAACAATATTCTTCCAGTCTGACTGAGCTCCCTCAATTTTAAAAGTAAAATGTTTTTGCAGTTGTGACACTTCCTTATGTTAGTCCAAAAGAAAAACATATGAAAAATGAAATTGCAAAACTGAAGTTTTGATTGTGATGTGACAAAATGTGAAAAGGTTCATGAGGGATTCAAATACTTGTGAAGACACTGTGATTCTTAGAATTTATTACAATATCAATTTTCAAACCGAGCCAACGTAAAACAGGAAATTTAAAAAAGCAGGAAGACATAATGAGGAAAAGAAACATGTAATGTGAACTTATGTACCATAGTTGTAAAAATAAAATCTCCACAAATAGACGCCAAGCCCCAGGAGAGATTCTATCTACATGAATCTTCAGATCCAGTGTGTAATTACCAGAAAGCTTTAGCACAATTAGCTGCCTTGTTAGACTGCATTGATGCTAATTGTGTTACTTCTCTTACAATGCTAAAGCAGGAAAATATAAAACTCATTTTAATATAAAGTTCATGAGATACAATTTTCCACCCAGACACTATATTACTTATTGGTTTTATTTTTTCTCTTCCAAGTAAAAATATTAACTTATGCAACACACTCTGTAGTCTGTTATACTTATGAGTTATAAGTGAACAAAGTTTGAAGGCTATTTATACTCTGTTCAATATAAGATAGGAGAAACCAATATGGATACTTATTTTTTCTCTCAACATTAACTTTTGAAAACTTTTTTTGCCAACTTCTTTTATGAAGTGCGACAGCTTCGATCGCCTGGAGAATTTCTGTGTGCTCAGAGTATCAAGGTTATCTGTCTGGTACAAACAAAACTCTGGAGGCGTCCACCCACTGCTACCATCCTCTGAAAAGGAAAGCGAGTTCCAACTATTGTCGAGCTTAAATTGGCCGAGTGGAAAAACTTTTCGAATCTGACCCCTCGGACCTCTTACACCTTTCACAGCGCCAGAGTTATTGTTATTAGTATTATATTTTAATCAATGTGGCAGGACCTTCAAAGCTTTTAAAAAGTACAGCGCACAGATGGGTGAAATGTAGCCACGTTTTTCAGAGACAATTAACGTGCAATACGGAACAGCAGGAAGTCTTAAAATGTGGATGTCCAGACTTTATATCTACTTTCTATAGTGCAGTAATATCTTTTTTCAAATGTCTAACTCTTTAGTGAAAAAACTTTCTCTGGCCTAAATGGTTTTTATTTGCCTTTCCATATTAAACGAGATATCGTTATAGCTTGTGCTTCAGTTAATTATTTAAAGAAATAAATTATATTTCATATGTACATCTGAAACCTAATACTTAGAAAAAGTGAAGGACAACATTATTCAAACCTTTAGAAAGTATAAATTTAAACTTATGTTAATTTCAAAAATGTAGTTTCTCTTATTGGAAATGACAAAAAGTTATGTTTTTGTTGTTATTTATGCTTTGCTGCTAACTGAAAAGCTAACCCTAACCCTAAAGCACTAATCCTATTAGTCCTGTTAACACAAAAGCACGACATCAACACTGTATTTAGCAGAAGCTAATGCTAAAGCATTAAAGTGCCGATTTCACTTCAAATAATCTTCCCCTGAAAGACTTTAATCCTCGAGCACCATTTTAACTTTGACAATAAAAGTTACATGTTATATAATAATAATTAAATATTTATATATGTTTATATCTTGTTCTCTATTGTGGATGTTTTATTTTGTTCCTGTATGTTTCTTGTTAAAATACATTTTGGGGGAAAAAACAGTGAGAACCTGAAGGAGGAACAGAGTCTTCATTCAATAAGAGCAGGAATATGAACTTCTTGAAGTTTCCTACAGTTGATAACCAAAACTGCAACACAAATGTTAAAATTAGCGTTTATAATTTAGCCTGAAAAGTTAATTTAGGTGAAGCTAAGTGCGCTTTTGTGCTAATTGCTCTGCTATTAGCACATTAGCGGAAGTGAGCCCACTACTGCATGTTGAAACTTATTTACACCCATCTTAGGCCTTAGCTACAATTTCTATAAGATTGAGGGTCCCACATTCACTGAGGGTCCCACATTCATAATTGTATACAGGCACGGACAGCACCTTTAAAAAGACTGGTTCTGTGTCCCAGAGAAAATGTGCAACATAAACCTCAGAAAGAAACCTCATAACCTTGTGAAAATGCTGGCTGAAACTGGCAAGAGTATCATTATCCACAGTCACGTATTGCCAATACAATAAGTGACTTATATTGGCATGTATTCATGCCAATACAAGTCACGTATTGGCATGAAGGAAAAACTCCTTATTTCAAAAGCATAATTAAAAAAAAAAGCCATATTATTGTTTGCATATGCACACAGGAATAAAGACCATTAGTGAACCATGTCCTGTGGTCTGATTAGAGTAAAAATGAGTGAGTGGCCATTTGGAAGAAAAAGGAGCATAAAGTTTTCTTTAATCTGTTAGGTGGGTGCAGACCCTCAGTAAAGCACAATCACGTTCTCTTGCGCCAAACGTGGTTGTCTTGTGACGGCTCGATGACATGGGTCTGGAAGAGATTCACAGGTTACATTCAGGGACCAGAACTGGCCTCAGAATTGTGTGAATGTGTGTTTTAACTTTTAGAGAGTGAGAGCCAAAGAAAAAGCACTTGGTGTCCAGTGAAGCGTGTTGAATTTCATTTTCAGTTTTAACTGGCTTCAGGACTTGCCTGTTTATATGAAATAAAAAAATGTGTAGCCAAAAAAAAAAAAACTGCTAAAACAGTATAATCAATTGTTAAAACAATGGTGCCGGATGGACTGTGGTTTCGGTGTGTGCGATGGGCAGATGGACGCTCGGACGAAGGCAGGTGGGGCGCCAGACAGACATTCTGGAGGGAGCGGCGGCGCTTCGCAGCCTTGAACCCCTCGTCACAGCCCCTCATGGGACGCGATGCCACCTCCTTCCCGCCCTCCACTCCCCATGATTCACCCACGTGTAAACAGACCCACACTCATACAAACATTTGTGGGCTCGTGGTTTGGGTGCAGAACTGTGGAAAGGCAGTCGCTGCCATCTGTTGTGTAGACTTAAGGATTTCCCTGCTGGAGCACAGCAGAAGTTCCCAAGAGGGAAACAACAAAAAAAAGAGATGAGGGGGAAACTTATTTTGTTCTTTTCTTTACTTAACTTTTCTTTGTTTGTATGTGAAAGCACCAGAGCTGACGTTTTTATTCTTGTTTTTCAAAATGCCTGACATGAGACAAAAGGATTTTATCATGCTACCCTACAAAACCTCATGAAAAGCAGAAACGTGATAGCGGGAGGTGCACAAAAAGTCCCAAAGGGAGAGAACGCAAACCCAAGGACACTTTTAACCATCTGATGCCTGACATATTGACTATACAGTCTTCCATGAGTGAGTCTTTTTGGACCCATGTTGAAATCAATGTGTTTTTATGCTGCTTTTGTCATTTTGATTCAAAATAATGTTTGATATGATACTTTCTGTTGTGTTTTATTTCACACAAGAATTATTTCATGCTTGAAATATTTTCATTTTTCACTTTTTTAAGCATTTTTAGAAGAAATTGTAGAACATTTGTGATGATTTTTAGAACATTTTTAAAACTAAATGACAACAACAGCAATTTCATGTTTGTTGAGGAATACCTGGTATATGAAGTGATGAAGACTTTTCATTACAAAGATATTGCAAAAAGATGACCTCACCAGGTCCTGAAGGACCCACTTATGCATCAGAGGGTTAAACATCAGGCATGACAGGTTTTATTTTACAGCAATTTCTTTCTCATATTGTATGTTCCTACTGCAAAAAATGTTTCACACTATTTGCTTGTCCATTCTGACAGTGAGCTCCAAATGTCAGAATGCTGAAAACAAGCTAACCGAAGGTGTGAGGGCATTTAATCGTGGGCCGGTGTGTGAATGAATCAGAAAATCTTGCACAAAATAAAAGTATCCACTCCACTCTGTGTGCAAAGTCAAGGGTCAAGACGATGGGTAGGAATTAGGTCAAAAGGACCACAACGTTGTGGTTATGGTAGGGAAAAGAGAGCCAGGGTTTTTTTTGGAAAGAAAAGGCAAATCTTCCTGCTCCTAACTTTGTAAGGAGAGTTTGGGGATGGCTAGTTCCTGTTCCAACATGACTGCACCTGTGTTTAAAGCAAGGTCAACGAAGACAAGGATGACCCAATTTGGTGTGGAAAAAACCTAACTGGTATGCACAAAATCCTGCCTTTAACTTTTAGAATGAATTGGAACAGAAAATGAGCCGGACCTTCTCATCCAACATCAGTGTCTGACCTCACAAACGCTCTCCTGGATGAGTGTTAAAATTCTCATAAGAAAACTACCAAGCCTTGTGGAAAGTCATCCCAAATGAGTTGAAGTTTTTTATTGATGCAACAACATAATCAATCCATTCTTTTAAATAATGATGAGTCATCCAATACTTTTTTGTAATAAAAAATATAACTGCTGGGTATCTGAGCAGCCTTTCACTTCACTGCTGTTCTCACCAGTGACAGCTATCAAAGGTGATTCATTGTCTGTTCTGAGTGGGTTTAAAGAAGTGAACTTTACAAACTTCTCAGTTATTCATGAAAAGCTCAGAGGAGTTTCAAACCAACTTTCAGACCAGCTGTATGGATAATAATTCACATGAAAACAAGTGATCAAGGTGTAGTAATTAAAGAAGAACCCCAAAAATGCTTTTATATTTGTTGCAAACTTTGTTCAACATTAGAGAAGGGATTCTGTTTGAACAATTGAAGACTTGTATGTTTTTTTAAAAAGCAATGTTTAATTTAGTCTTTTACTTTGAAATGGCAACAAAGTGACTCCTATTCTTTGCTTTAATGAATACTCAGTGCTTGACTTTGTTACTTTTGGCCATAATCATTTTTTATTTAAACGGAGACATTAAAATATAGATTTTAATGTCTGAAGATGTGTAAAGACTGTCACACTGCACTGGTTCAGAAACAGTTATTATCATTGTAATAAATAAATGAAAAAAAAAGAAAGCAATAAAACATGATTTCACTGCACTTTAATTTGTTGGAGCAGTGTGCTGCTGCTGCTCAGCTCAATAAAAACACTTCCTTACATTTCAAAATGTTAATTTTGCAAGGCAGAATTTTGAAATTTGTTTCAAAATGTTAATTTTGAAATGTTGGTAATAAAAAAAAATGCACCAGAGTTCACTTCAACCCAACCAAGACCTGGGTTTGTATGCAGACTGGAGTTGGCTAACGAAGGTCCGCATCAAAGTTAGATTGCACATTCACACCTCCACAAAACAAACCAAAATGTCATGTTGTGTAATGGTTACAAAATCTTATTCAATAATATAAAGAGATACAAAATGGTCGCCTGGAGCATCACATCTATACAGAGAAGAAGTGTGCCAACATAATCATTCCAGGAAATTTCTCCCTATGCAAACACACCAACACAAACGACACATGAGTTAATCAATTTACCGTTTAAGTAGTCATTATGTTTAAAAACTTCTCCACCTCAACTCTTCTGTTGATGCCACTGGGCATAGTGGAAGTAACTGGTCATGTTTTGTCCCTGGCACCAATTCAGCCCACGAAGAAATGAAAAATGTCAGCCGTGTGCACAGGCTTTGTTCTCTGCTGCTGCAGCTTGTTAAAATGCAACGTGGTTAGCTAGCTGCTTGGTTCAGGTGTCTGCTTTGCTAATTCTACTTGGGAACATAAAATACAACGGGGCTAGACCCAAAGAATGGTGTTCCATGAGACCACATTAAATTTCCGTCAATTCTGTGGCCTGCAGTATCTCTGAATGATTATTTTTTTTATTATTATTATTTTTTATATATATATATATAATTCTCCACCTCCTGCCTGGTATTATGAAAATCATTAGGAAGATTCATTAAGCAAACACAGGCAGCATGCCTGTATTAGCTTTGTTCTAAACAATTGCATTAAATTGCTCAAACCTCAAGTTGTTTATGGTTAAAATCAAGTCCGATTTGAGATAAAAGAACCAGACGATCTGGTAATGGGCTGTTTGAAACACCAAATGGTTTCCTCCTCCCACTCTTTCAAAACTCTTTGTGATAATTTAATAAGCTGTGCTAATGAGAAAATAAAAATGATTTTATTGTTTTCAACAAAGTGGCTGAAGTATGAACGCTGTTGGCTAGGTGATGAAATGAACTATTCAGGTTTTATAAAATGCTACATTCAAACTTTAAATTTGATTAAGTTTATGATAATCTGAGAATAATTGCTCACCACACACAAACATGTCACTTTTTACATCATTATTGGTGGTGATAGCAAGGTTGATTCATTTGCAAGGTTACATAAATGGTTATATATTCATATTAAATAAATAAAAAATAACTGTTTACTGGTTTCACCAAAGTAGTACAAAGCCCTAAAAGGCACAAGAGTAGTAAAATACTCTGACGTTATTTATCTGACCCTAGCAGGAAGAAAATGTTTAAACCAGCACTGACATACACACTGCTGTTCAGCTGGATGCAGGATGAGAGTTTCACAGCAGCATCACTAAAGTTCCAGCACAACTTCTTTGTTCCACTGTCAGCACATTTCTTTACAGCAGAAGACAGGACAGCCAGAGGGCTGTCAGCTGCTTCATTACGGATCTCAGCACATCCAATTACACAGTTACAACTGTTTGGTTAAGGGACAGAGAGGCTTGAGAGGAAGAAAATGAGAAAAATATAATGATAGAAGAGTAAAAGGCTGCAATAGCAATAAATACGGAAAGTAGGAAGAAAAATCCTCCTTTTATATATGAAAAAACATCAGAATTTGTCGTCTGGTACGTGGAGAATAAGCAACCTGGATTCATTGACTAGTCTTAAACATTGTTGATATTTCAAGGTAATCAAATGCATGCCTGCATAGTGTTTGTACAATGAGTTATATCACTTGTATGGTATGCTTCAATTCAAACCTCATCCCATCTTACTTCAGAGTCATCACTTCTTTCTGCTGCAGTAGGAAAACATTATCAAAGAATAACTATACATTTACTGTACAAGGCTTAAAATACTTTCTAACAGAAAATTATTTTGAAGAAACTTGTAGACATCCTGGCAAGTAATAAAAGCTTTCTATGTTGATCTATAATATAGAAACAGGACACATTAATTTACATAAGTATATATGTATTAGAGATATGTTCTGAGAGACAAACAGAAGTTGCATTTCCATTACAAATGTGTGCAAATTTTTGTCAGTATTGCACTAATGTAGAAAAAAAACCTTTCACAATTGTGGTTATTTCCATTACATAAGAAACACAAAATCACATGTGGATAAGTTTGTTCACGTGATAAGTCATTAAAACCCACTCCGCTCCATCATCCTTCAACTACTGGTTTGTCTTTTTCACCAGTAGTAACAGCCGGTTGTTGATCATGTGACTTGTGCGATGCAAAAAAGTCTTTCTATTGCACCTCATCCTAAAGTCCAAACTATTGATTGAAAAACATGTTTTTGTTTTTTTTTTTGTTGTGGTTTTCCCTTGAGCAAATTTATTTTCACAATTCCAATGTAAACAATTTTAAGGTCCAGTTAGTGTCTGGTAAATTAGCAAAGATTGCAAATTCTTTAGGTAAACATTTTAAAGAGAAAAACCTGAAAATACTTTATTAATCCACCACAGGATAAGTTCAGGTCTCCGGTAGCAACCTATTCATATATAGACAAGTAAAAGATTAAAAAGACACTAGACATGGTGTCAAGTCATAAATGTACTAATGCACCATCTGCTTGACAGCAAGAACGGTAATCATTTATCTTTTTGCATAATTGTAAGTAAATTCAGGCAGAAAACAACCTGAATCAATCTGTGACGGAAAGTTATAGTTTATCTTTTTTTTTTTAATGGACCAACTAAAAACGATGTCGACTGACTGCGTGTAAGAATGCCTGCTTTTATGCTGTTGGGGAAAAAAAATCCTAGTGTGATTATAAAAGAACACGAGTTGTTTGATTATTTTTCACAAGGTAATAGCTGCCCTTGAGCTCTGATGCTTTCTTTATAAGAGCTTGGTTTTATAATCCAACCAGCTTGGTTTTATAAGTCACCATTTTTTTTTTTTACCTCTGGTGTGTAAACAAACCCTCAGCTCAGAGTATGTCAATGTCACATTCTACACTACTAGAAGGTTTTGGAGTTTATGTCATTAGCAGATCTATTTGGTTGTGGTGCAGAAAAAGTCTCACAGCAAACAACTGCAAAAATGTACAGCGAAGATGAGGCTTGTGCACATCCACCTTTTTTTCTGTGACCCATGACCTTTAGTGGGAATTATGTTTGACTTGGGGCAAACATTCTTACATATCAACAAATATTCTCACAGAACAATTGTTAATTTAGACATTGTAGCAACTTTTTTGCTTTACCCTTTAACTGCCTTTTTTATGTCTATACAAAAATAAATTAGATTTTTGATGGCAAACATTAAATTTTACAAAACATGATCATCAGCATGTGTTTTTAAGATGCACCAAAAAGCACCAGATATGCCACCGTATCCCTGGGCTCATTTGAGGCAAATATGCAACGGAAGTCTCCAAAGGATTAAATTGGACAAATTAAAACTGGTAGAGTGTCTTTTTACATACACTACCAGCGTGATATGTAATGGTAAAATACGAAATGGAGATAAAATGACAATTTTACTCTTTGTGATTTTTGCTTTCATCAAAGTAAACTGAGTTGCTAACTTCTGGTTAGATATTTTCTGGTCATAATCTCTCGACAGCCACAGTTTCAATGGTTACTGTTTTTTTTTTTGTTTTTTTTTTCCATCTGGTCCAATTACATTAAATCATTTGTTGAGAAACAATAATGCAATTTTGGAAAGAAGTCGATCCAGGAACAATAATCCGTCTTAATATGATCAAGATTATCATGTGGAATTCACCCTTTCTTGATTTTATGAACATTTATCGTCCTCACAAGGACTCTCGTTGACGGCAGTATCCACAGGTCAGTGCTGCGATTGGGCCGGTGAAACAATACCAGAATGTGTTTCCAGTCCAGGTTGGCACCTGCTGCTGGCAGAGTGCCTCACTTGGCCGGGACAACAGAGCCAGGCAGCCCAAATACCCCAACACCCCACAGTTGTTCTGTCTCGCATTTCCAGCCAGCTGATTAGCATAGAGGCTTTGATATGAAGAAGAACACACTCAGTCCGGGCCTCTCAGCTGTCTGCTGCAGCCCGGTTCAAATCCTTTCATTTGCCACAATGGAGAGAGACGGCTGTGGGATTCAACATGGCACAGACCAAAAAGTATTATGGAGGTATTTGTTATTTATGAGTCAGGTATTTTGTTTTATGCTGTGTAATTATAATCCTGACAAATGTATAATTTAATACTATTATTCAAATTTTATCATGAATGCAGCCAATGTTTGAGCTCACGTTTACATTTCGCAGAAAAAAAAAAGCCAAAAGTTTCAAAAGGTCACAAAGTTATTTTTTTTTTCACTTAAAATTGGTTTTCACACAGCGCTGCTGTTCATGATACTCTGCTAATGGAAATTCACACAGTTCTTTGCATAATTCTAGTTTTTATGAGCTTGTTGCTGTTGCAAAAATATTCCGTCACATTCAGTATTAATAATGACATGAGGAGCCGCGTCTCCTACTCTCAGTGTGGAGTAAAGGAAGAATGTTGGAGCTTATAAACTCTGCATAACGCTGCAGCTTCTGAGCGCTCTTCCCCAGCCCTCCTGTTCTTGAGCAGAAGAAGCACATTTATAGCAAAGAATTCAAGAGATTCTCTGATCCGACCGAGTTATCTGATTTTAATATCTGCCAACACCAATGTTTTCTAAGGCAGAACATTTTTACTGGTTCTGCCGTGTTTTTCCTCCAAGCACTGTATCTGTTTTAGCTTCATATATTACACCATTCATCATCTAAAAAAAAACACAGAGGTTGCATCAACCAACTCAATAGAGTTTTTACCAAACTTTGACACAGTGAATTCTTCTGAACTGCTTTTAGCATTTCCACGGGAAATGCTCCAGATCTGAGCATTTCAAATCTGGAGCTTATTTTACAGATTTGAAATGCTCCTACCCCATTTGACAATCTGCTGACAACATTTCTAAATATAGCGATCACATTTTAATGTCAGAAGAAAACAAAGTTACATTCTTTGTTCCAGTTAGCCTCATTTTACATAAAATGCTCACAGATATACAAACACATCTTGCATTTCTTGTTTTTTTTACTCTAAGACATTGATGAGACATTCTGCACCACTGAATAATTAAACAAGTAGAACTAAAAATCAACATTTTTGGAGAGTCAAAAATGTTGATTTTGACTCTCCAAAATGTGTGTGTATTATTTATGTGCTTCTTACTTTTTAAAGTTTGAAGCTGCTACAAACTCAACGCGTCTTTTTCTTTTGCTACTATAAATTTTCACATATAGGCTGTAGAACAAAGTATTTTTCTTGTTCTAATCAACCTCTCTTTAGCTTTCATGTCGCAGATCTGGATTTATCACTAAGTCTGCTTCCATTGACTGTCTATCTGTCCAAACTGGAATTGGTGTTCAGAAACACTCAGTTTTAAATGAAAGTTTTATTCGCTAACGTGGTGGATTTTTGGACGTATTGAAATTAGTGTAGTTTGCAAAACTGCAGGGGAGTAACAGAGTATTTCTGATTCCCTTTTCAAAATATTTACGCAAAGAAATTGCAATAGTACTCTAATAGTATGGGTATTTGTCCAAAAAACATCCAAAAATATTACATTTTCTCTAATTTGCAATTATCCATCCATCCATCCATCCATCCATCCATCCATCCATCCATCCATCCATCGTCTTCCTCTTATCCGGGGTCGGGTCGCGGGGGTAGCAGCTTCAGAAGGGAAATTTGCGATTATGAAAAATAAATTGAAAAATAAAATAAATTTGTGCAATGGAAACATGGCAGTATCGAAAGAACTCACGCATAAGTCACATGATCAACAACCCGATGTTACTGCTGGCAAAAAAGACAAATGAGACAGCAGCGAGTTGTAGGAAGATGATGGAGCGGCATGATATTTAATAACTTATAACCTGAACAAATTTGCTCATGTATGATTTTTAATTGTGTTTCTTATTTAATAGAAACACTGCAACTCATACTAGTGGAAAATCAACAAAGTTTCACGTGCATTTGTAACGGAAAGGCGTCTACTGTTGCTTATAATTTGTTGACACGTAAGTGAAGAAAGCCATCATTTTAAAATCACTTAGAAAGAAGAGGCTGTTTCATTAGCAGACATCACACCGTAGGAGGGCTTCTTTCAGGTTCCCCGTTGATTCACCTCCCATGTAAGGCAATAAAACCTTGTTTATCATGAAAGTGCTTCCTGTCCTTTTCTATGATTCTGGATGTGATTAAGTCTACATGAATGACAGAATAAACAACACAACCGCCGGCATCATTACAACAATCTCTGCCTGTGTTCCCATCCTTAAATCTGAGCTCCAGCAGAGACTGTCGTCTTCTTAATTATTTGGCAAACAAACAACTTGCTTGTCATTCTGTCGTAGTCAATCTCTTCATCTCCCTTTTTCCACATTCCTGGCCTCGCTGGCAGATTGCTGAATGATACAATGTTTCAGTCAATTTGAACCGTGTGTGTGTTGGGGGGGTTGCATGTGCGTGTGTGTGAAGACTGGGGGTGGACTGTAGGTTTAGTTGTCATGCCAACATTTACATCAAGTGTCTGAAGTGCGTGTGTGAGGATTCGTCTCCTGGAGGTAATAATTGATGGCATTAATAATAATATTTCTATATAATATTTTACCTTTCATTATTATTATTAGTATTTCATTAGTTAGAATTTTTATAGATCCATTACATTTCTTGGTACTTTCATTCTGAAGAGACAATAACACAGCTGTACAATACAAGCCATGATTAGCTCAAAAAAACCAAAAACACAGCCATATATTTCCATTTCCCACTCAGCAGACGTAAAATAACGTTTTCCATTGGTAGTGAATCAGATCACAAGGTTTAAAGCTCTGTTTCTGCATTTAATCATCCAGGAGGAGTTTAAAACATGAAGAAGTATCTACAATAAGAAGTAACTGAGCCATTTGTATTGCTCTGTGGGTATCAACAGATGTCTGAGTCTGATTCAGCTGGTGTAGGTCAGTACCCTGGCGTAAAGCAACACTGTGCCTCCAGATGGGATTGTAAGTCGCTGCAGCCTCTTGTTTTCCAATCCAACATACAAGAAAATTAAGAGGTTACATTCACCCCAAAAGGCTATCTTTCCTCTCCTCCTGCTCTAGTCTTGCCAGTCATGTGAAAAAAATATACAGTTTTCAATGAATTCAACAGTAAACAGGACAAAGGATAAAGCTCTTGGCACAAAACCTTTTGGAGAACAGGACGGTTGTGGGAAAAGCTGTCCAGATGGAGTTTATTTTTAACTGAAGAACAGACGGCTACTCTGTTTTTCCACTTTAACATCTTCACACACGGTGTAAATCCTAATGCCCACTTCCACACCCCACGGCATCAAGCAGTCCACAAACAAGGTGCCTGGGACAGTTGTGGAAACTAGGATATGAATAAAGAATCTGTATTTGTCCTGGCTACAGTCCTGGGCAGAAGGGACAAAAAAACAATTATAGTGCAAATGTTAAAAGAAAAAAAAAAAAATTGCAAAATCTTATGCAATCTTTGGGCCGCCTTTGGGATTGCCAGAAAATCTGAATTATTGGGAGCTAAACAAAACTAATGTTTGGTTATTTCACACTTTGTTCTCAAAAAGATGAGCAAAATTGCAAAGATTAAAGAAGTGGCATTTTGTCCTCATAGTCTACAATATGGAAACGTGGTTATGTGATACCATATTTCCATATAGTAAATGTTTTTAATTGTTTAATTAGATAATATGTGACATTTAACAGTAAACCAGTCAAACAGACATCAAAACATGCTAAGAAAATAAAAAGAATGAAATTACAAGAATAAATTCATTTAAATTCTAAGAATGAAGCTATAATACAAGAATAAAGTTCAAATTTAAGAATAGCCATGGGATTATAATGTCATAATATTTGACTAATTACATAATATGACCTTATTCTAATGTTACTACAACCTTTCACATTATTTCAAATTTATTCTCCTACGACTTTATTCTCGTAATATTATAACTTTATTTTCCTATTAATTTGGGTTTATTCTTGCACAACATAATTCTTGTAATATTGTTTCTTTATCCTCGTAACTTTCTTTAATTTTTTTTGTTACTATAGCCCTAATACTATACTGCATACATTACGGTGCCATATAAAGCTTTCAATAGTAATGGAACACTGAATGAATTATAGATCAATTTATATATCAATTCTGAGCATTTTTACATCTTTTTGCCTCCGTATTCTATAAAAATAAGACATAAAACTGTCTCTGTGTCAGTTTGTACCTCTACTTTGTGTGTCTTAGAGTTGTGACATTCAGAAATTAACCAAATCTATTGACAATCTCTTTACTAATAATAGGAACATTGCTAGCAATGTGCTAGCAATGTGCTAGCACTATGCCACCAAGTCATTTTTTTCTCCTCCATTTTGGTTTTATTTGCTTAACAAGTACAGACTTGGACAGACACACCTTTGCTACTAAATTCTTTTTACTCAAAGTTGAAAATGAAATAATGAGAAGATTCTCGGTGGCAACTGGTGGCAGTTTATCCATTGTCTGAGCTCCACCTGCTGATGTGTGGTTTGATTTCAGAATTAACAAAACGCATAACATTTGATTTTCAACATTTCATCAGAAACTACACGTATCATCTGTTGCATATCTTACCTTACCTGATTTATCACTATGTCTTGTAGTTAGTGTAAACTGAAGCGAGTTGTGTTTGTGCCAATTTTACATTGCTGGATCGTCAGGAAGTATCACTAATATCACTATAATAAATAAATGCATCCACCGCAGTGGCAGCTCTTTGGTGTTGAACCGTCTTGTTCTCTGTGTGGGATATGCAGATCCTCCGCCACAGAGCCTTCGTCTTAAATGACCAGGAGCCAAAACACATGCATAATTTTATGAGTATGTAAATGACTGCTGACATGCAAAGTAATCTCTTCAAGACTGCCAGTGATTCACGGTTTGATTTAATCACGGAGGTCAAGGATGATGTTTCACTTTAGTGGTGGAAGAACTTGGCATGTCATTCATATATGATTTTAAGCAGCTTGTTCTCAGAAGAGTGACAACCTTCTTTATATACGTGAAGAATTTTATGAGTATGCATCAGCCAGACTGCCACTCTGCGCAGCACTAACAGGTGTGTAGTGACTGGCCTGGTAGCTCATCAAACTTGCAACAATCTACTCAGACTGTAGGAAATTAAAGAGACGCGCATGCAGTCGGTACGCTTGACTATGACATCTCAACAGTCCATGGGCACAGAATCCTCACATCTAACAAAATACACACAGTATGCCTGAGTATGTGAGAGCATAAAGGCTGAGTAACAACATCTCGAGCTTTGAAAATTAGGAAGAATTTGGTACTCATATTACAAATAACAGGCCTGGGAATTAGAGAATCAATCAGGCAGCCAATAGACTCATGGTAACTCTGGAGGAGCTCTTTGGATCCACTGCTCATGTGGAATAATCTGTTGACAGCGCAACTAGAAGCAACATACTGTGGTGATTCTTTCTTTCAGGGAGTTTATATGAAGATGACTTTTTAAAGTCTATCACATGGACTCCTATTACAAAACAGAAGTTACAGGTTGGAAAATGACAAAATGTCTCAATGTTAAAGTAGTAAACAGGCATTTCCAAGCCATTGTGTGAAACCAGTGTACAGTCACTCAGGTAATCTTTTTTTTTTCTAAATATACAAAAAATCATATTTGAAAAGTAAAATATCTGATTACAAGGATGAGTTAAATGTTTTTTGGCAAAACCCTATAAATGTGAGTAGCAGTAGCCTATTTTATTTTATCCCTGGGTCATCCAGAGAGCAGGAAGCATGGACGCCGTTATTGCCGTTTACTACTTAAGAGTCAAGGCAGTATTTCAGCCGCTCCCCCACGTGGTGTTGATTATTCATATCAACTCTGAGGAACAAGGGAAGAAAAAAGTCAAGGAAAACGGCGCTGTGATGAAAGAGGGCGAAATATTGAGATTAGAGGAGGGAAATATTGGAACGGAATGAAAATAATATACAGTGAGAATAAATGTGTGGAGTGTGACAGAAAGAAAAACACAGCTGTAGGATTAGAAGAGAGAAAGTGTACAAAGGAAGTGGAGGAGAAATGTACCTGCCAGCTCTGTGCCGCCCATCCTCAGGCCATCTGCTTCCCTACATCAAGGGCTTTGCATTGATTAGCATGCCATTACACCCTTCAGATGGGGTGTGTCTTGTGTGTTCATTTATACAAGCCTTGGTGTTTAAGCATGTGCTGTCATACATTTTGCGCGGGTGTGATGCATTAGTGTTTGTGCCGCCATCGGTCTGTGTGCGCGTGCCCGTTGGTGTCCGACCGTGCCAGGTCTGTGTGATCTTGTGGGACTTGTTTGGCCATAATTACACCGGTGCATTGAGGGTTTCCTGATGAATGCCAGAGGGAGGGCAGGTTGAGGGTCTGAGAGGAATAACCAGGGTTACAGATCAAGAAGGTTTCCCCCTGAGACTTGACCCTGATTATGGTTTGACATGTGAAAGAATGGCACAGTGGGGCTGCTCAGGACAGATTTTAATGACTGCGAAAACAAAGAGGTCGCCTTCCATTCCGAATATGGTAAAGGAAAAGGAAACAAGGGTAATGTTCTTAATGAAATACTTTTACAAAAAGCTGGCACAAATCCGGAGTGGTCAGGCTTTTCCAAGTGGAGTTTTGACCCTTTGCAACTACAGCTCTTTATTACACAAGACGCCATGACAGATGTTGGGAGTCTTGGACTGCGATTGTTTTCCCAAATTGTTTTAGCCACGACAGCCATGGCGTCTTCTAGTAGACCTCGAGGTTCTAGTAGACCTCATTTGTCTATGAAAGTAGCACGCCTAGTCGGGCCCGTAGCCAGCCATATTTACCAATGTAAATACGACTACATGCACAAGCTGTACATGTAGCTTTAATGGCACTGATTTCATTTTTAGAGCAGATGTGCTGTCATTTGTCAGTCGATGCACAGGAGAGAAGGCTGTAAAAAGTTAATTTACTAACTTATATAGAACTGGTAAAGCACTTTAAATTTGGTGTGGTTTATAGTCAGAGCTATTTTTAGCACACAGAACCTGCAATGTATATTTATTGCAAGTCTACTGAAAATTGGAATTAATCTGATACTGTTTTTTTTTTTTTTCTCTCATTTGGGATCTTTGGTTTGGATGGTGCAGTTAGTCTTTCAATATTATGCATATGGGCTCTAGCATTATTAGAGGCAGAAATGGCTCGTGGTGTTTTATAAGACAAAAAATTCTACAACCACTACAATCCAGCACTGCCATTTTGTTTACATTTTCTGAAGAAGAAAGTTGCGCTCAGTGTCTTCTTAGGTTTTTGTGTTGTTTCCATGAACCACTGAAGGATAAAAGGCACATAATTGGTCTGGATCATTTGACCCAGTCCAGTGTGAAAGCAAACTGCACCAACTAAAAATATCAAATGTTTCAATTTTGGTCCCCAGTCAAGCCGAGTCTACCAGGCTATCAGGTGTGAAAACAACCTTAAAGCAGTGCAGGCCTCTTTAATTGTTTTGCGGCTGAATGTAAATAGCTAACCTGAACATTCGTATATAATAACAGAAGCAACAGTTGACAGCACAGCACAACGTTCTAGTAAATGTTGTTATAGAGACTTCTATATGCTTTGAATATTTAATAATGCAGACGACAGAAATACAGTCAAGTAGCCACTTGCTAATACATGACAAGGTGTTTTGTGTGATTTTTGTGGCGGGACGGGAAGTCGAGATCTGTTGTAGCTATAACCACTCCCAGATACACACACACATGCGGTTGGAAGAAGGACACAGCGCCAGCTGCAGTTGATCCGTCTCAAGCTAACAGGATCTGAGCAGCAGGCCTGTGATCTCTTTCATGTGAGAACACACACACACACACACGCCCACACCCCCCCCACACGCAGAGTGGTTGTGTGGGATACCTTTACAAGCTATGCTGTCATGTCGTCCTGTATTCCATGCATATGAAGCCTGACCAGGGGAGGAAGAGACATAGACGTCAGGTTGGGGGGTGGGGAGGGGGTGTTGCTTTTTTATCCTCCAACACTTTAATTGTAAAAATTTGGATATGAGGGAAATATTGATTTCTTATTTGTCTTCACAGTCAGAGGGACGCACAAAATACTGTATTAGGAGAGAATAAATGTAAAAATGATGAAAGCAAAACAGAAAAAAACATTGGTGAGCTTTGTTTGACCTGATTAAAGTTATGCTGTAAATCCTAAAGTTGTTTCTTAGTGAGTGGGCCTGAGCATTAAATTCAGATGTCTGGAAGCTAGCAGGTCACAAATAGATCCACGTTTCAGAGACATGCTAAAGAATATAACTACAGTGTATCCAAAGTGTTTTGACGGCGCCGGCTAAACCTGGAACTTTTCCCCAATCAACATCCGAAAATACCAGCAGTTTCCAGACAGCAGAGACTGGCTATATTTAATAACTAAATCTATGTGTAAACTATGTGTAACTGTACTGTTTCTATCCTCTTAGGTTTATTAAGAAACTGAAGAAACAGCATCATGAAGTCTAAGAAACAGCTGACAAGTCAGTGAGAAAGTAGTAAAAGCTTTTGAAACAGGATTAGATTAGAAAACAATATTCAGAGTCTTGAATGTCTCACAGACCTCAGTTCAGTCTATTCTCAGACAATGTAGAGAGCGGCACAACTATATTACCTACCAAGACCTAAACTGACAGCATGGACAAGCAGAGCATAAATCAGAAAGGGGCAAACCAGTTCAGGTGGCAGAGATTGTCAAGTGGACAGCTGTTCCTCATGTACTACACAAATCTGACCTTCATAGGAGAGTGGCAAGAAATCATTATTGAAAGAAATCCAAAAGTCACAGCTGAACTTTTTTTGTATTCTGTGTGTGTATGAGGGGGGAAAAACACAGTATCCTGAACACATCAAACACACATCAAAACATATTCATATGGCAGAACGGCACAGTCACATCCGAATTTTATTGAGATTAGCATTTATTTGAGTGATTAATTATTATCAGATTTATATTTGTGGAATAAAGCTGACATATAATTATCAGATTCCAATGGACTATATTCATGTTTGTGGTTGTAGAAAAAAAAAACATTCAAGGTGCTGTAGAGTAGATTTAGGTGAAATTTAACACATTTTTTGATACTGACTTTCGGTCACTCAAAGTCACAGCCTCAATTCACACAAATATCAGAGATTAATGAGCTGAACATAGAGAAAAAGGCCAAACTTGACTGGGTGACATTTGGCAAATAACCGACTCCTTTAATGACATCAGTATGGGCACTGACACAGATCAACAGGCTTTGATGTTGGTGATTCAGTTGTAAAAATCACATATTTAAAATGACCTCACTGGGTTCAAAAGGGAGCCAAAATCATTAAAGATCACACACACACACGCACGCACACACACTGTGTGACCTCAGTCAGCTGATGCCTCAGACTTTATCTGAAGCCTTGAGGATTCTTCGTCTTTTGATATTCATACCCCACGCTTCAAGTTTAATGATCGCAAATGCGGCTTAACCAGAAGGTATGATCAGACGAGAAGACCTGCAAACATAATGATGAGCTGCACCAGGCGCCGAACGGCCCGCAGGCTAATAAAAACGCCTTGTACTAAACAGTTACTATTGATTAAGTCTTAGCCTTTAAATTAATTGTTGTTATAAAATCAATCTTAATTTTATCTGGAGACGTCGGCCCCTGCACCTTCATCAGTGCTCCGTATGGTAATTTTCTTTGTTTGGATTAAAGCAAAGAATATATAAAAAAACAAAGAAAATGTTAGGAATTTACACAATGTAGTCCCTAGAAATTGTTCAGTTTGCTGGTAAGAGGAATTTCACTGAGAGTAAATATTGCGATTTACACTTAAAGCTGTATGGTACACCTCCTTAATCAGTTAACAGGGATGGCAATTCAGCCAATCGTATAGCAGTGATGCATTGCATTAACTAGATGTAATGAGGATGTCTCATATTAAACATCACAAAGGAGAAGAAGGAGAATTTAGGTGACTAGTTTTTCAGTCCACCAATAGCTCAAACTCACAAATATTAGAGACCCCCCTTTAAAAACTTTGGATCTCCAGAACCAGAACCAAACATGGAGAAGCAGCATTCAACTTCTATGCACCACAAATCTGGAGAAAATTTCCAAAAAACTGCAAAACTGCTGAAACACTGAGTTCCTTTAAAACCAGGCTAAAATTCCCACCTATTCAGAGTTGGCTTTGATTCTTAATAACTGTAACATTGATCAACATATTTCATGTGTATTTGCTTGATGATTTTGAAAATATTTGACAAAATGTAACATTAATTGCTTGTTTCATAATTGGTCACTGTATTATGTTTTTATGTTGTAAAGTACTTTGAACTGCCTTGTTGCTGAAATTGCTATGCAGATCAACTTGACTTGGCTTGGGGTTGCAGCCAATCAGAAACTATCATCATGATTGGCTGCTTTGCAAACATCAGCCAAGAGTAGCGTAAGTAAGCAAGTAAGTAAGTAAGTACAGTTAAGTAGCATTGCATCTTGGTATTTCAATTTACTTTTTAATATTTTAGATATGCTTGCCTAAAAAATCTGCCAAAAGGCGGTTTTACTATGAATAATTTGAAACTATGCTTCACAGAATAATCCACGTATATTTTTGTGTAGAGTATTAAATATTCAAATTGTCTGGCAAGAAATTGCCATAAACAATTTGAAACCATATAGTGTATGAAGGTAGTGTTATAAGGTTGTGAGTGTTATATTCTTGGCACACTTTGGTCCCCGTAGGGTTTGAATGCAACAAATATAGTCGAACATTTTAAAGTGTACCCATGTTTGGCAAGAGATGGCTACTTTCTGCAGGATGATAAGCCACGAAGCAGAAGTCATCTCAAACTTATTTTATGAACATGACATTGACTTTACTGTATTCATGTGACTTCCACAGTCACCAGATGACAATCCAGTACAACACCCTTGGGATGTGGTGGAATGGGATGATTTGCACCAGCGAAAATAAAACCATGATGGCAACTGTGGGCTCATGTCCGTATGAACCCACACCTAGGTCCTCAGGGTGTATGAAGTGCTTTATAAATAAAGTTGGTATGGTATGGTATGGTATGGTATTTCTGATAAATGTTTTAGATGACGTTAAACCTTCGGTACAAAAGCTTAAGGTACTTCTGAAGATAAATAGAGGCCAATGCTGTTATAGGAAGCTGTACCTAATAAAATGGCTGGCAGAGACAGACAACTACATCGATAAAGTTCATAATGGCATTGGCTGCGATTTTCAAAAGCACTTAAACAAGAAGTACTGTGGCAACTAAAATATGCCACCATAAAGTAGGAGCAGTACAATTTTGTTAGGCAGGTCCAGTGAAGTCTCTATAGAATCTTACTGCAGTAAAAAAAAACATTTGAAAAACAACATTTTATTGAAGCTGTAAAACAGTTCTCAAAATTTTGTAACACTACTGTTTTGCAACGTCTGTTATCATGTTGGTCCTTTAAGAGCTTCTTTTCCCTGTTGGGGTACAGTGGTGAGAGTGTACCGTATTATGTCACTTTTACATGTTTCAGATTGTAAAACTAATTTTATTATCATACAAAAATAACCAAGTAATAATAAGGGGAGTTTGTAATAAATGATTTTATATATTAAAAGAAAACTATCCAACCCAATCTGAACTTAAGTGAAAAAGTAATTTTTTTCTACATCTAATAACTAAAAAAAGTGCTTGAATTCTTTAAATTTTTTTTATAAGTGTTGGCTTTAAGAGATTGTTTAGCCTGCTTCACGTTGTCAGATGAGTCCTGTTAAATTCATTTCCTAATTGTTCAGGTCTGACAGCCATCGCCCCTGGTTCAATCTAGAGAATTTAGCATGATATTGATTGTTTTTTCACAGAAAAGTCACCATTAGTGAAGTTTTTTTTTTTCCTTTTTCTCCTATTTTTCCTATTTACATTGCGACACACTGCACTAAATGATACCTACATCTCCAAGTTTCACTACCAAAGATATTTGACTTTTTTGTGAATTTTATGTCCTTGCTTGAAACCCCAAAGAAGCAATGACACCAACCATGTTCATGGGTAGTTCCTTATTTTGCATTCACTTAGAATAGGCAGCGTGCTTATCGCCAATGGATGCATTCCTGTTTATGTTGCTCATTTAATGTGCTCATTAAATGTCCCCAGACTGCATCGAAATGTGACCCGAGAGGTCCAGGCCACAATATGTTGCATTTTTAGTCGTATTCTTGTGATCAAATGTCCTAAGAAACATGGAGAAGGAATGTTCTCTAAAGGGATAATGATGTAAAAAAACAAGACTGCATTTCATAACAGTATATCTAAGAATAACTTTTAGGACTGCTTTTGTGATGATCAAGTTGTGATTTGTTTAGTCTGGGGGGGATTAATGATTAGCCTGTTTGTGACCTTTTAATGGATAAAGTATTAATTGGACCTGGGCCGTGCAGAGTTAAAAAGGGGCACATTGGACAAGATGTTAAAACACCGTACAACAACATAGCAACAACCCATATTAATCAAGAATTTCATTGGATCCTACTATATCATTGCCATCATGTGGGGACAATGCAAAGCAAATGTAGTTAATATTTTTCCCAACAGGTATAAAGTTGCCCTGCGACAGACTGGCGACCTGTCCAGGGTGTACCCTGCCTCTCGCCCGGAACGCAGCTGGAGATAGGCACCAGCAACTCCCGACCCCATTAGGGACAAGGGTGAACAGAAAATGGATGGATGGATGGAAGGTATAAAGTTGCTGTTTGTGCTGCTGACAGTCCTGGAGGGCTGAGTTGATCTGAGACTGTAGCTGTTAAACAGACCAGAGGAGAGAAGGTCAAAGGTTATGAAGTTATGAAACAAGCAAATTTGCTGCCATTTTACTAACTAAGCCCTAATAATATCTATTTAACCTCTACAACAACTTGACTGCAGACTGATTTATAGATCAAAGAAGCTCAAAGCGGTTAACTCTAAATCATTTTTTGATGTTAGCATCTCTGAGATCTAGAATTATAAGACTGGGATATCAAGGCAAAGAAAACTCAGTAGCTGCTGGTAGGGGCCCTCCAGACATTCAGGGGCCCGTGGAAATGGTTTAATTATAACACAAACCATAGATCTAAAGCTGTAGCATCACTTATAGAGAATATTTAAAATTTTATTTAATGCATTCAGCTAAGAAAATATATATATATATATATTTAGGATTTAATTAGGAAGTTTACTTTGTAAATGTTTAAAGGATCATCTTGATAGTTTGATTGTTGTGTTACCATGGCTACAATATGGTGTAATTTTTGTGTTTAAGTTGAGTTCGTTCACAAATAGTTCACAGCAAATAAGCAATAATCAGTGATTGATTTTAAACTTGGCCAATAAACCTGGTCTCCTCTCACAGATTCACCTTATCAATATTTAAACATGTTAGTGATGCTGAGGTTCTTAGTAGGAAAGATTTCGGGGAGAGGGGGGTTCTGTCCAAGGCCCCATATTACCTTGGGCCGGCCCTGCATGAACAGCCGCTGAGATGCTCATCTTTGGAATCTACCTGGAATCTACCTGGAATCCCCCGGTGGCCCCTATGCCAGTCCCCCGATGCTTTGGGGACATTTTGATTCATTTAATTGTGGCATGTTTGGCTTTATGCTGTGGTTCTAATTATTGCTCCAGTATTTTCTCTGATGTTTATTTTGTGAACTCTAAATGCTCTGGGCTGAATCTTCCTTT
>CAEFZY010074761.1:0-22974 GCA_903066815.1 Brachyrhaphis roseni
TGCAGATTTCTGCCCAGGTCCCTCTTGAAAATGAGATCCAGATCTCAACGGGGTTTACCTGGTTAAATAAAGGAAATTAAAAAAAATAAAATAATAAAAAAAACCCCATCAAATTGTTATTATGTAATAGAATAGAAACAGTCTTTATTGTCCTGCAAAGGGGAAACTGAAGTGTTTACACAAAAAGTTCTTAAAGTGTTTAAAACGGTATACAAAGATTAATAATAAAAATAATAATAATGAAACACTTTACAAGACTATAACAGAAAGCTGCACGTCTTTTAACTTAAACAAAATAAAACTACTAGTCATGGCGCAGTATATGAGCCAGTCACACTTAGCTAAAAATAAACTCACGACCTTAACGTACTTACCAGTTGCAGAGGATCTTATAGGTTCAGAGCAGTGTCAGTTTACCAAAGCAGGGGTGCGTTTGTGAAGAGTTTTTATGACGATCCAGGGGGGCGGTGTTAGGAGATATAAGTGACAACAACGAGCCCCGCTCCCTTCGGAGGTTTGGATGTAATTCGCAGTCAAATAGAGTCGCATGTCAAAAGCGACTCGTTTGGTTTGTATGCCTGACTTCTGTAACGAGGAGGTAAAAAGGCGCTCTGTTGTGCTTAAAGTGTTTTCTTAAATTCACTTTCTATTGACTGTGTGTGTTGTTTAGCTATCGGTTTTACAGAAAGTTAATATTTGTCTTTATTTTGAGATTTTAATTGTTGGCACTGTTTTTTTTCTTCTTTATATGTTTCATGCAATTTCTGAAAAGCCAAAGGCAATTGTGTTATATTGTGCAACTCTATTGTTTACAAATACTGTTATAAATACTATTGCTGTATTGAAGATCTATTTCTTAAATAAAAACAGGGAGCCCAAAATGACTAGAAGTATTTAAATATCTCACTCCGTGTTGGTGCTAATGGAAGTTATATATTTTAAAATCTACAATCAAAAAGACAGTAGCCTACAACATCTGGTCAGACATTACAGTCCTATTCAATAAATTAAAATATTATTGCAAATTGAACTTTTTTTCAAGAACTCAAATTGCTAATATATGTAGCTAATGACAGACTCATATTTTCAAGCCTTTATTTTTGTTTGTGATGATGACTTTTCTGATTAAAGCTAATAGAAACATGACACTTAGGATTTGAATAATTACATCAGACCAATAAAATAAAGAGTGAAGGTTATTTTAATAAAGTACTTTTAATCTGATAAACAGCATGTCAAAGGGCTGAAAATGGGTGACAGTTGTATTTACAGTAATGATTATTTGTTTATGTACATCTCTGGATAAAAGCAGGACACCAAACAAAAACACATTTTTGTGTCTGTCGCTCAGTTTAAAAAAAAACAATTCTACCTTCATAGATTCTCCAACTAGTCTTGCTGATAAGTGTTATATATTATCACCCTAAAAACAAAGAAGCCCATTGTGAGCTAGGGTACTTTGTACCCAAAATGTACTAGTGGCTGGGTGGTAAGCCTGAGGTTTTTATGCTGAAATTGTCTAGAAATGTTTACATGACTGCATATACAACTTTGAAATGGAATAATAACTACAGATGGAAAAAATGTTAACACTACGTTCCTCTAGAATAAATGTGAACATCAAGTATAATACAAAAATCGTCGTGAACCTTGACATTTTGACAGGCTTTTGCTTACTTTTGACACTGTTTCTTATCTGCTGTCCACTTGATGGAGATGTGATCAGTCCAGGATGTGTCAGGGCCTTTCTCCTAATAACAGATGTTACACGCACAGCTTTATCTCTTGCTCAGATGGAAGAGAAGTGGCTACAGAGAACGCTCCTGCCAGCTGTGTGGCTGTGCAGCGTGCTGGCTGCTCATCAGGTCAACAGCTGCCCGCATGCTTGTAGCAAATGTTTAGGACAAGAAAATGACCTTTGCAAAGAGTGCAAGACTGGATGGGCTCTCTATAATTTCACATGTGTAGGTAATACATACCAAGCTTTTTGTATAAATATGAGCATCATTTCTTTTACAGTACCTGTCAACACCTCAGGTGGTTAAGCGTCTTTCTGTTTTGGTTGGTTTCAGACATTGATGAGTGTGGCACTGAGCTGGGCTCCTGCTCTCCAAACAGTTACTGCTTCAATATAGAAGGCTCCTTTGAGTGCAGAGGTCAGTGATTTATCAGGATTTATTTTATCTGCTGAATGGGTGCAAGAGTCCATTCAGTGAATTAGAATATTACTGAAAAGTCTGTTCATTTTAGAAACTTTGTTTTTAGTGAAACATATTATATACAGGGTGGGCCATAAGTTTCATTTTATATTGGACAACCGTTTTTTTATTTATATAATGTGCTCTATATGATTACCATTATTTTGAATACACATATTAATACGTGGACCACTTCGTGGTTGATATGCAAAATTTTCAGTTTTCTGAAACTTGCAAATAACTTTTGCCACAGTGTCGTGTGTGATGCTCATTCCTTGTTTTCTGTTAAAATTTTGTGAGAGTGCAGCATGATAATAATTATTTTTAAAAACAAATGTTTTTAATACCTGTTAAAGGTTACTTTAGCAGATATACTCTAATTTACTGAAAAAGAATGGTATATATTGTGAAAAATCTAAATATCTATTGATTCTGACAAAATATAAAGCTGATATTTATCCATTTAGGACTGGTTAGTTTTTCTTTTTCTTTTTTGTAACATCTTTACAGTAAATGTTTTTTTCAGTTCAGATTAGATTTGGTGTTTAGATTAGTCATGATAAAATTATCCTAGAGGTATATGTTGCGCAACTATTTTGGTCTTGAGAAAAAGAGCAACCAACAAATTTTTTTTTACTGCTTTTAAAGTCTTTACCTCAAAACTCATCCTATTAATTTATGTTTTAGAATGCTGTCACTCATTTACTGTGTTTATAACCTCTCAGAATGCAGTGGGATGAAAAGTATTTGTATTTCCAGGCTGTGATGTGGCCTGTGTTGGCTGTATGGGTGGTGGACCAGCTCGCTGCAGAAAATGTGCTCCTGGGTACAGACTGATGGGCTCCAAGTGTTTAGGTTAGTGCGAATAACAAGAGAAACTGCCTCTGATAAATATGCAAAAATGCTCTGGAATCATACCTTCAATTCAAGTAGATTTATTCTTTGACAAAAAAACAACAAAAAAACATGTTAATGAAAAGTCCCACAGTATGATATGATTACCATGCTTACAGTGCGCATGATGTGCTTTTCCACAGATTTAATGGTTCTACTTGAAGGGGCAATACAGCACGCCATTCGATAGCACAATCAAATAACTATGTTAACTTCAGTTGTTAAAATATGCTATATGTATCAAATATGACCTAAAAGAAATTTGACTTTGTAACTGACTTTCTGTCACTTTAAAATCTCTTGCTCTTTCTGAAGCTCCTCCTTCAGGAAGTTATCACAACATTGCACCTATATTAACCTTTTAACAGCATTTCACTGAGAAGTGGCTCACATATGAGCTCAGCAGTTCCACCAAGTGTTTGCAAATGTTGCTGGCTAGTCTGAAGGAGCTATGAGAGCGATGCCTAAGGAGGGCTGCTATGTGAGGCAGAAGCTTGGAAACTGAGACTCCAAAAAGTAGCGGCACTAGGTCCACCCAGGCATTTTGCACAGCTGAATATTTGCCACGGGAGATTAAAGGATTTCTCAAACATGCATGAAATAATGAAAGCAGCATTCCAGGTATGTTTTTGATGAGGGAATCACATTGTAACATGACATAAAGCTAAAAAATTGTGATTTTACTGCCCCTTTAAAGTAGCATTTCACAAACTCCACAGTGTGTGATTTTACTGAGTATTTTCCTGAGCTTTAAAAATGTATTTACCTCCTTTTCCAGCATCCTCACGTGGAGTTGTAGCAAGATTAACACAAAACCTTGCAAATAAATGAGCAAAATGTTTATGTTTGCTTAGATATAGACGAATGTGGTGACAGAGTACTTGCCTGTCATGGTCTGGATGAGATCTGTGTCAACACAGAAGGCTCTTTCCTCTGTCAGTGTGCTGAAGGCTTCTTCAGGAAGGACAGTGTTTGTTTGAGGAAGCAGCTGCCCAGTGAGTCTAATGTTGATTTTTTTTTTACGCTCAAACACTTGGGTTGACAACAGAAAATGAAGCTTACAACTCTCTTTCTCTCCTGCAGATGCTCAAGAGAAAGGTCTCTTTGAGGATCTCCAAGATGATGAAGTGGAGGTGCTGCAGCAGATGTTTTTGGGGGTGGTGCTTTGTGCTTTGGCCACGCTGGCAGCCAAAGGAGATCTGGTCTACACATCGATATTCATGGGAGCAGCAGCAGCCATGGCAGGTTACTGGCTCTCAGACAGGGGTGATAGTATCTTAAACAACATCCTGAAAGGGCGCTAATGCTCCAAATCGTTATAAAAAGAACACATTCAGCCTCAGATATGGAAACAAATCCAGTTGGTTGAAAGAACTGCTATATATTCTGCAAAACAATCCACAGAAACACTTCCAATGTTCTGATGAGCCTCATTAATCCGATTAAAAACACCTTTTGTAAACAAGCTTTAAGGAAAGTTTTTAATTATTTCTGGATTAAGAATAATTTCATTGGTCTAATGTAATATTGTATGTACTTGATTTATGTAATGTGTTTCAGTGAGAGAATTTAGTTACTGAAATAAATGAAGTTTACAATAATATTGTTTATTTGAGATATACCCCTACATTATTGTACATAACTATTTACATTAAGCATTTTTTATTTTGTGTTCAAATCATCCTGAAGGCAGCCATTCAGCTTCATAGTGTGTACATTTTTCAGATACATTCTTAAAACATACATTAGGTCTTTCACATTGATGAGATATTTTATGCATTTTTAAATACACTGTGATGTACTTGTCATTCTCTAATTCACCCAACACAATGACTCTTATGCCAGTGTTTGCAGGGTGGCAGTGGTTTGAAGACATAGAAAATGGCTACTGGGCTAGTGATATAAATGCACTATTCTGTTATTGCTGTATTTATAGAAATGTAAATCTTTTTTATCTCCATGGTTTGTAAAATAGTCTATATGAAGTCATTGCTTTTGTGGGTAGCAATGGCTGCATACAAAATGAGGCACGCTGATTTTAAATCAGAGTATTAAATCACCAACAAAGACAGAAAGAAAGTCACCTTTATTTGATGGATATAAACAAGCTGGCCAACACTCAATAGTATTATTCTGATACAGCACAGACAATAGCAAACTGGGGCACTAAGGACAGCCTCCTATTGTTAAAAAAAGCAAACAAACAAAACATTACATAGTATCCATGCGTCATTCGAAACTCGCCCACTTCTTTTCTTTAACGACTGGCTGATAAAGTTCTCTTTTTTTTAAATAAATTAGTCTCTTTTGCATTGATAACACTTACACACATTCTGTTATCTGCACTCACACACGCACACACACACATGTTGCTCTCTTTTTCTGAATACATTTACACCAGCAACACCCCCACACCTGGAAAAAAAAAACATGCTGCGCTCTCACAAAACTGCACAGGCTGTCTACTAAGGGGACACAGTAAGTGAGACACACATCACTCTCCAACACAACATCACACAGTCACAATGCACAATGCAGATGCAAGAAATGGATGAGGACTGATGCTGCATCAGCTCACGTTCACACAAGTGATCATTCAGCATGCTGGACACACATTGAGTTTTGTTCCTAGGTCTGTTACTGTACAGCTCAAAATATTTACCATTACAAATAGTACTGTTTCAAACTGGTATTCTGGTACCAGTTTGAGGTAAGCATAAATTATAGAAAAAATAAAACTCAACTTAAATACAAAACTGAATGAATAAAAAAGTAAAAACTCGACATTTGCTTTGTTAAATAATAATTTTAAAAAAATCTGCCATTGGTCACAGTGATTTGTTCAATCAAAAAGTTTCAGCAACGAAATAATAAAATAAAGACTATTACAGCAAAGAAAGAACAAAATATGGTTGGCTTTTTGTAGTTCTTTCAAAGGCCTTTAAAAATGACTGGTGAATCTACACAGCTGCTTCTAGGCACGGATAAAGAATCGCCTTTTAGTCTGAGCACAGGAAACAATCTCCCAATCTCCAAGTTCGGCGTCTCCTCAGCTTTTAATAATTATATTTTTAGATAATTTTTTTTGACACGACAGTAGAGCAATCACTGCATAGAGTACAGTAGATTATCCATACACCATCACCTTCAATTGGCACATAATGTAAAAATCAGCAAGCATGAGCACAATTAAAATGTTCCATGTTGTCTATCGTTTAAATAATATATGCTATATCATGGTAGGAAAACTCCCTACTTCAAGTATTCAGTAGATAAGGACCTGAAAATGGAGGATTAATACCCCCTGATGGTGAAGTGAGAGGATTTATGCTCCTCTGTCTGTTTGCGCTGTCTAACAATAAAAAAGGCCTTTATATCAAGATTTGTAAACAAAAACAAACAACGTCTCGTAGAACCTGTTGGGTTTTGTTCAATGGTGGGAGCTGCTTCTGTGGGAATGACACATGTAAAAAAAAATGAAGAGTGGATCACCTTGGTTTGAGATGATTTGGGTGAGATGGAGAGACATTTGCGTACAATAACCAACACTTGACACACAGACACCGGGAGGGTCGAGGAAGGAGGAGGGCATTAGTAACAGTCAGCTTCATTTTCTCATAATACTGTAACAACGTGATGGTTTTTCTACCTAAATCAGCTGTCACGGTCACACACACATCACCACTTCAGTTCACATGACGACAACAAATACACATAGGAGAAATGCATCCAGACAGAGTCACTGAAACCTCTCCTTGGAGGATATTGTGATAGTCCTCATTTACAAGTGCAAGCTTCTGCTTGCAGCAGAAGTAATCTCACTGCTACCTGTGAGAGCTACAAAACAAAATAAAAAATACTTTTCTCTGTTTAAAGTTGTCACCACAGGCTAAGTGGTCTTCAACTGAGTTGATTTAGTGTTAAAGAGATAGTTAGGGATTTTAAGAAGTGGAATTCTGGGCGTTTGTTATCAGCAGTCGAAAGTTGCTTATATCCTTTTACAACTTACCGTTGTTTTTGTTTCTATGTTAATGTTTTAGATCATTAATAAATCTCAATAACAAATAAAGGAAACTTTAATTAATACAAAATGCAGTTTTCAAATGATGATTTTATATACTAAGGCAAAAAAGCTGTCCAAACGAATGAAAAGGTATTGACAGACAAGTGAAGAAAAGACAGCACTGGTTCATAAAAACGCCGTTTTAAAAACACCACATTCCCTGACATGATGTGAAAACTATTTAGTACTGAGGTTGTGAATATTCTAATGTCTCTTGCACAGGCATATTATCCTAATCTTTATTGTGTGAAATAGTTTCAGTTTTACATAGAACATCCATAGAAAACTCATCTTACCTCATATAAAATAATGCAGCGTAAAAAGATTGATAAAATTGCATTTACTTGAGCCACTTATTCGTTTTGCCTAAATTTCTTGAACAGTTTTTGTATGTTTGCTTGCATTTTAACAAACATAATTGCAATGTCATCGTTAATGAACCTCGGGGAAACGCAACAAACTTGCATGTAAACTATTGTCCCATGTCTACTATAAAAGCAATGTTAATGCAAAGATTGATAAGATAGTGCACATAGTGCCAAAAGTTAATTTGAGAGCAAAACACTTCTATGGAACTGGATCCAATCTGACCTGTTGTCATGTTGACTCTAGAGTGGGAAATAATTTTCTTTCATCCAAATTGAAATTGTTCAGTAAACTACATTTGAAGCAAAATGTCCAACTGCTGATATAAGTCCCACAGAAACCCTCCTCAAAAACTCCCAACTATCCCTTTAAAGGAATGTTATATTGGCGTCTTTTCTAGACAGCTAGATAAATTTGGACACACTTTCCCATAAATTGCTGCTCTGAACTTTATTTAATATATTTAATGTTTTTCTTTTTCTGGATTGGTCTGTATTTTCAGACAGGGAATGTTAAGTTGCTGAAGGGTTTTTCACCCATCATCACTCTTACATAAAATATCTCTGACCTCAAGCCAGTTAGAAAAATAACCATAAACGAAAAAAAAAAACATATACTATATTTTATTAATTTTAAACATTTTTGATCACATATAGACACACTCTATAGATTTCTCTCTATATGTATAATATATGCATATCTATTTTTTGTGTACAGATTTTACGAGGCACAGGCCACCTTGTTGAGTAGGAGAAAACAAGTCACTATGTGTGGGGAGGTCACACAGGCTACTGCTGGAAGATTATGAAGGAGAGGGGAGGGGACTCATTGAGAGACTGGGATGTCAGTGGAACCACTTAGATCTGCAGAGAAAACGTCTACTTAGCGTCAGAGTCTCTTCTGAGGCTAATGGCAGCCATAGTTTTGGAGAAAATGTTTAATCGTTGTTCACAAAGTCCCCCCCTACCCCCAAATTTGAACCAGTATATATACAAAGCAGTCTTGTAATGTTGCTTATGAAGCTCATTGTGGGACCAAGTCCCTCTACTGTAAAAGGACTAAAAGATGCTCTGGTTAGATCTTCTGACACCATTTAGTTTGAGCACCAGCAGAAGCACCATTAGTGAAAGTTCCTGCCAACACAGAGGAGGTGCATAGTCGCAGAAAATCAAACAAGAGTCTAATGAATATCTTCTGACCACTCTCTTGGCAGCTCTGATTGGTCAAATACAATTATAATTAATTCAAATATACATGGAAAAATAAAAATGCATTATCTCTATGTTGATATCTGCATAGACTGATTTTTCTTTTACTATTTCTGACTAAAATGAGGTAATGCGAAGAAAAAAAAAAATGCTGATGAGAGCCACTACTTTGAGGCAGAAAAGAGACTCCAAAACCAGACGTTTGTGCAGCAAAAGAAACACTGCAGGAAAGTCACTCAAGGCGCTCCATAGTGAACAAAAAGTGCTTCCTTGTGCCAACAAAAAATGGCAACAGAAAACCTAAAGTGACTTAAATGTGTTGATGACATGCTAGTCAAGATAGACATCATAATAGGAAGAAATGTCTAACACGTGACCTCGGAGATAAATACAACTTGTCTGGATGTAAAAGATAGCAGAAGACACTCCGAGGGCCGGTAGCGATACGTGGAGGGGTCAGATGTCACTAGGTGAGTCAGGAGGGCAGTGAGGATGAGCGTCAGGCCTAGAAGCCAGTCAGAGCTTGACTTTAACAGTCAACAAGATAACAACCATTTTAAAACAAATGATGTGGTTTGATGAGAAAAAAAAAAGACCTTTACTGGCAGAATCATAAATTCTCTGTTGTGAGGATGAAGAGGGGTTATTCAGCAGGTGACAGACAGGTGAGGTGACTTCTGTGACACCTCTGCTGCAGGGTGCCTGTGGTAGTCATGTCCGTTAAAGCAGCAATTTGTCTTCTGTGTCTCCATCAGCGCATCATTTTAGATGATTTGTGAACACTGTGGAGGATGGTCTTATTCACGCAAAGCGAAGGCCTCACCTCACCTTGTGAGGAACAAAAAAACAAAGTATGGTTAAAAATGAGATATCTATGCTTGCACAGCAAGAGAAATACGTACTGAACATGGCAATGTTTTTTATCACACTACGGTGGTCACACATACAAAGAAAGTAAGATTTAGTCAATAAATTAAGTTGTGTGGGTTGAACACTAGGGAGTCACATAAAAGAAATGATTGCAAAGAAAGTCAAGAAATGGCTGAAAATGTACAGTAACCATTTGATATCAGTGTAAATAATTCACAGCCTGCAAAGACATAGTTCAGAAGTCTATGTCTGAACTTAGTCAATGTCTTAGACATAGACACTTGGTCTATGTCTAAGTTCAGACATAGACTTCATATAACTAATGAAAGGATAAATTGACTAGAACATTCTTGATGAGAATCTAAATATTTTCAACAAGAAAATGATGCCAACCACACTGCCAAAAAACTGTCAGATGATTTAGAGAAATAAAGCCTGCAGACGATGGCTAAGACCAATTGAAACTGAAGATCAGAGTACATAGAAGACGGCTCCTTGAATGTTCAGGGTTTATACAGAGGTTGTGAGAAAGAATGTGTCACCATCACATCTGACTGGGTTGTTACCAACCTCTGTTTCATCGTCATATTTTTGAGCAAAACAGTGACATGTTCAGTACTTATTGTCTCCTCTCTATGTGTCTTTATTTTCAAAAGTGTGTAGAAGCACATTTTACTTACCTGCTCAGCTGCCAGTCTTCATGCAGGACCTGAAAACCTGAGTACCTCCTCCTGTTCCTCAGAAAGAAATGTGCAAAACATAACAAAACAAATACAAAAGTAAAAAAAAAAACAAAAAAAAAAACAAATAAAGGTCCCACTGCTCAGAAGTACTGATTCACTGAAGGTGATAAATGTTTATTTGTGTGGTGTTTCAACATCTTGGGATGACCATGCTCCTCCAGTAGTGACTGAATCTCCTACGTGAGAGGAAATAATCAGGTATGACAGTAAAAAAGATAGCATTGTTCAGTTTGTGGTATATACAATGTACACAGATTCAGAAAGGTCTTAACTTACCCCTCAAAACAACATTAGAGCTTTGGTTGTCTCAGCTATGCCCAAATGCCCTCCTCGTCATCCTGTTGTGCAAGAGAAAATACTTAGAGACCAGATTTAGTTCCTACAATGTTAGTTCTGCTGACTATTTTTACTCTACCACAAATTACACCATCACTTATGTCTTATATGATAATCTCAGTGAAAGAGCAGCATGTCTTTGTTTTGCTCCACATTAACTTTAGTTGTGTACAGTGTCTTCCAGAATGACTGTTTTTTGATGGGATGTCCATTGATCCTGTGTTTCACCCTGGAAAACACTTTTGATCTAAAAAGTGTTGCACATCATTGTATGAAAGATGTGCAATTTAGTTATTTTGTCATTTGTACAGTATGTGTTCACTGACCTGGTCTGGAGAGGGACGGTGACCTGTGTGTGGCGGTCCACGGGCCGGCCCTCCACGATGGTGAGGTGAGGGGTGACGAGGATGCTGGGCGTGGTGTGGATGTTGGGGATGCTGAGGGTGCTGAGGATGCTGTGGGTGAGAATGCTGCGGGTGAGGTCCTTGGGGGGGAGGGCCATGTGGGTGTTGGGGGTGAGGGTGCTGTGGAGCCGGATGTCCATGTGGGTGCTGCGGCACATGCTGTGGGTGCTGTTGGTGCGGGTGCTGTGGCTGTGGGGGACGCGGATGCTGTTGGTGTTGAGGAAGCGGTTGAGAGTGCTGAGGATGCTGAGGGTGTTGTGGGTGTTGTGGGTGCTGCGGGTGTTGTGCGTGTTGTGTGTGTTGAGCATACTGGGGCTGCGGTTGCTGTGGATGCGGGTGCTGTGCTGGGGCTTGTGGGTGTTGCAGGTGCTGTGGGTGTTGGGGGTGTGTGGTGTGTGGATAAGGAGACTGCTGAGCATGGGGAGGATGGGGGTATTGGGGCTGTGGCTGAGTCTGGGCATGTGGAGGCTGCGGCTGGTGGTGAGGAGCATGTGGATGATACTGCTCATCCTCATAGTTGTCAGCTATCAGCTTCATTCTGCTTTGTGTCTGCAAAAAGAAAATTATTACATCATGATTTGTTGTTTCAAACTACCATCTCTTCACACAAATCAATGGACAACAAGCACAAAACCTTAGAATATACTGAGCTTTTAAACATCTATCCAACTAATTAAAACTTACACTCATTTTAAGTTCTTCTTTAGCAAAATGTTCTATAATCTATTATCAATCCAGAAAACACTGTCATATGTTTTTCTTATTGCTTTCTACTTATGAGGATATTACACATTTATGATAAACATAAAAGAACAAAGAGGAGCTATAGGCTTTTCTTCAAAAATACATCTCTTTTTGCAGAAAAAACCCCCAAAAGATTTGAATGTACTGTGATGCTCCGAAAGTGCCTTACAAAATTCAAACCAATTAAACCTTTTTACTTTTTCTCACATTACAGCCACACATTTTTCTGAAATTTTATGTGACAGACCAATGTCACTCAAAGAAGTGAAAGGAAAATGGTACAGATTTCCAATTTTTTAAAAATAAAAATAATAAAAAAAACAGGACCTGCATTCGTATTTAGTTTTCCCAAAGTTGGTTAGTAGATTTATCTTTCACTGTACTTAGGGCTGCAATTCTTTTAGGGCATCACTCTACCAACTTTGCAGATGTAGACACTGACAATTTTGTCCATTATTCACAGTGATTTACAGTAAAAAAAAAAATAAAATAATGAAAAATGCAATACGTAATTTGTAATTGACAGTGAATATAATTTCCAGGCAGAGCAGGTCAACTTGTATTATTAACCATCATAAAAAATACAGAAAGACATTACATTTGTTTTTCTATGTATAGCATATTCAGACATTAACGTTAAGAAAGAACAAAGCTTGCTCTTAACCTTCCCCTGGTCTTTAGAGACGGTGTCATTTAGATCCCATGAGTTTTTTTACTCTGTGCACGTTGTCACATTGACCCCGTGTGCACTTTTATGAGGTTTAACGGTCTAACGGGACAACCAGACTCATCCCATCTGTCCGACCGTGACTTTTGCTGCACTCCACTGGAGCTGCAGGAGGGTTCAAAGAACTTGTGTGGCAAATTACTTTATTTTTATTTTTTTACAATGCTTGAAATGGCACTAACGTGTTGTTTGAGTTGGTGCATCAGTTTGTCCCGCTCTCTTTTCAGGGCCAGCACCTCCTCCTGGGTCTTCTTTTTATTGGAGGCAGATAGTTCGAGTAATGCTATGTTAGCATCTTTTTCACTGATGGCGGCCAGCAGAGCTTGTTGTCTGAAAACAAATCAAAACAAAAGCAAATGTCGCACCCACACATATAAAAATTGTAGAACCTTTATCAATTCTAAAACTGCACTGAATCTCTGGCAAATACAGTTCATATTCAACTCTACTTCACAACTACCTGTGGGCAGAATATAATCCTGTAACAGTTCTTTAAAATTAGAAGGGATGAAGTCTATTTAAAGCATTGCTTAGTAAATGTGTAGCTTAATAAGTATTTGTAGCCAAGGTGTTTAACTTAACACACGTGTGTAAAGAGTTGGAGGGTGAATTCAGCAAAGTTTGGCAAACTTCTAAAGATTTGACATAAATCAAATAGTTTATGTATATTAATGTGCACATGGCAATATGTAGTGTCTTTGTGTGTAGTATTAACCCTAATTTAAACCCGAAAGAGAGGACAACATACACAATAATCTCTATTAATGAAGCTTTGGGACTTCTGCTTTTTGATACAAAGGCTGTTTTAGTGGCATATTCTGCAATATCTTGTCAAATAATAATATAAAAATGATACTACATATAAAATTAATTGGACAAAGTGAAACTGTCAAGTTTGCAGCAACACTGACTTCATTTCAAGGATCTCCTCCAGCTGCTTCCTGCGCTCTTGTCTCATGTTAGTAAGATGGGTGTCCCTTTCCTGTAAAGACTGCTGTGTGGAGGAGAGACGTTGCTTGGTGGCATCCAGTTCCTGTCTCGTCCTTTCCAGCGTGCTCATCAGTTCCTCCAGCTGACAGACAGCACATTGGACAAAGCAGAAAACACACAGTGACTCAGTGCAAACATGTGAAGTGCAGCTGAGAAAATCAAATACGCTTATCATGGGCACGAATGTCATCTGAATTTTGAGCTTCTAGAACTAGAAGTCGGTGCAGAGTTTTGAACTTAATGTGAAAGTCCTGTAATTCTCACAGGGTCACAATTACACAAACTGTGCCTAATGTGTACACTTACACTCCTATTTATATTGTACAAATGTACTATATAAATACTGTACATTTGTAGGTACAATATAAATATTGTACATTTGTACAACGTTTTTTTTTGTTTTGTTTTTAGAGAAAAAAAGCCCCCCAAAATTATCGTATTCCTCAACTAGTTCCTGGCACAGTTTATTGAAATTGGTTTGTTAACTGGTGTTGACTGCACTTTTAAGCCTTCATTAATTGGTTCATTAATGTTCAAGGTTCTCAATATCAAGGTCACTTCAGAAGCTTAATGTTACTGTGGTTCATCATTCAAAAATACTTTTAATGGATATGTTTAGGGTTATTGTCTTGTTGGAACACCCACCATATTCAGTCATTATCACACCTTTTTAACACAAATATGTTCATGTTTTACATGAACATATTTGTGACTAGATCTTAATTTTAAAACTTTGAAGTGAACGGTGGGATTGTTTTAAAATAATGATCTTTAAGTGTGCTCAGTTAATCATGATGCAATTTAAACCACTTTGAGGTGACTGGATGAAAGATGTATGATGGGTTTTTCTGAAGAAAAAAAATAAGTTGGCATTTTCTGCAAAAACTTATGCTAAAAAAGTTTCTCTGAAGTTTCTTCAGGGTATTTTTCCCAAATATTAGTAGGGTGCATGTATATATATATGAACTTCAATTGGTGAGAATAATTTCACAATAGATTCAAACTTGTGCACATTCATTTTACTATTTAAAATCATCAAGTTGTTTATTACATCATCATTGCACCTTAAAAGATGGATATTGTTTACTGAGTGTATTTATATTTATAAATGGCACTTCAGGTATTTAAACATGCATAAGCTTATTATTTATGAAAGATAAGTTAAATCCTCACCTTTAAGTGGTGACCACTTTCTAAAGAGCCTTCCTTGCGAGGATCTTGCCCTAAGCCTTTCTTGTCCCCTTGTAGTCCCAGTTTGATGTTGGAACCCTTCTTGATCTGATCTTTACCTCCTTGCCTGTAAAATTACACACTTCTAAACCTTGTCCATACCACAACAGTAATTAAGTCAAATCTAAAGGAGCTAAGATGTGAAAAGGGCACAATGCAAACCCATAAAAAGACAAGGAACCATAATGAGTACAAATGGAAGAAATTTTGTTAGTCATGAGCTCAGTAACAAAGCATGAGTATCCCATCTGAACTGAGCCTCATGTCATTGTTGGGAGGGCTGAAAGGTTTCAGTGCAGGAGTTTGGATCAACCTCAGTAGAGTTGGACTACAAGAGTTACAGGGAAATGTCTTACCTTGGAGCTAAACTGCAGACAGGTAGATTTAAAGGTAGAAGACAATAGGATGAAGGACACGTGAAGAAAACATTGGAAGCAGGAAAAAACACACAGAAGAAAAGCAAAAATAAAAATGTAAAGAAAGTTTTCAAACCAAAACGTAAAACAAATAAAACAAAAAAAACCCTTGGGGATATCACACTGTGCTATAATCATCCAACAACACTTGAGATTACAGACAAGCCTGTGACAGTCTGACACAGCTTTTGCAGGATGCACTTTCTCTGAACAACATGGAGCGCTGTGCATCTGCTGCCAAGCCTGGGAGTGGCAGACATGCAGTCTGACAGGCAAAAAATTAGCAGGGCAAAAGATGAGGACGCGGAACAGGGGCAAGGAAGGAAGGAAGGGAAACTAACAGTATTTTCATTGAGTGGGAGACAAAGGTTGAAGGGCATTAGTTGAAAATGCAGGGGATTCATTAATAGAGCAGACTCGATAGGACTCAGTCCAGATCCGACAAAATACAGCATCCCCACCCTGATGGTGCACAGACTAGGAGCACAGCAGCTTTAGTCATGCAGATAATTTTTTCCTCAGTATTTCCTTCAGTGTCTGTTAGGGTTAGCTACGAAGACAGCTGGAGCAGACTGGGAGATAGAGACTGGGAAAGAGAGAAGATGCCAGGTGAGGATGTAGAAAGGAAAATGTCAGAAATGCAAGTGTCATTGACACTTGCATTTCTGATGGGTGGGTGGAATGAAAAGAAGTGAAATGTGCCCATAGGAGAGGGAGGTCCAACAGCTGAGGACTGATACTTCTTACAAATGCTTTAACAAACAGCCAATTAAACAACAGGTAATCAGAAATGTCCTGTGGGGGTGTGTGGGTGTGTGTGTGTGTGTGAATGAGTGAAAATATGCTGCTGTCCACGTTGTTTCAACTTGGTAGGAACAACGTGTGCAGTAAAATAAACTCAAATAAAAAAGGAGCAGAAAAAAATCACACCAAGGTCTCAGAAAATTGTTTGCTTTCAAATGTATTCAGATCCCATAACTTTTTCAAATTTTGTCAAATTGCCATCACAAACTAAATACATTTTCATTTGGGTTTCATGTGATAGAACATAGACAAAGAATACCATGGAATAACCCTAACCCTAACCCTACCCACCAGAATGTACCTCTCTACGTGCTAAGCTGTTAGAGACTAAAACCAAAGGAATCAAACAGAGAGCGCTGGATTCAGATATATATTCATGGACGTTTCGCAATCATGCACAACTTAGTGTTGGTTTAGCAGATAAAATGTCAATACAATTCGTTCAAGTTTGTGGTTTCTAAGTGACAAAATGTGAAAAAGTTCAAGGTGTATCAATATTTTTGCAAGGCACAACAATAATGGGCTCAAATTAAACAGCAGCATCTTTGATAAACACCTGAATAATTGCTGGTTCCATCAACTGTGCACAGTCCTGTGCAAAGGTTTTCAGTCATCCATCTTTTTAACTGTTTCACAAGGAGACAGACTTTCTGTATTTGATAAAATTTTGTTCAACAGCTCTTCAGGCTTTCTGAAGGTCTATAATTTTCTGTCCAATAACAGATAACAAAAGTACATTTTTAATGAAGGTGTGTTTGTTTCTCCATTTGTTAAATTAAAGAGCCCTTTAATTCTTCCTCTTTCATGTTTTTGTATTCAGGCTTAAAAAGGGTCTTAAGCTCAAGACAAAAACTAATGTTGTGTCCAAAAATAGCAGACAACTATGTAAAGACCCAAACTCAAATTGGATCCTTATGGACTTTGCCAGAAGCAGCCAGTCACAACGCTTTCATTTGTCATCATTTCATAGTTTGAGAAGCAGAATTGAAACTGATAAAAAAAAGTAGCCAGGATCTATGGAAAACTTTGATAGACCACCTAAAGCTTGAAGAACTTTGGCTGGGGGTCTCCCTTACAAAAGTAAATAAATAAATAAAATAACAAATACAAGAAATTCTGGTCCTTGAGAGGAAAATTTGAATAAATAAGAAACGGTTTAAAACCTTTGCACAGATAAATGTACGTTTAGTCATTATTTTTTTTAGAAAACTAACATGCAACAGTTTATATGTCATGCGCATGTCAAACACACACATGCTCTCCAACTAATGCCCAAGCTGAAAGAAATGCATTCATGGAGCAGGTGCAGACAGTCACTGAGAAAGAAGCAAAAAGAAAAACTGAATCCAGGAGTCTTTGCATCATGTGTAGAAGTAATTAATGAAAACACAGACAACAAACAAAAACTGCCACTGCGATGCAAAGATCTGTGCGTCCTACAGAGAGCAGGCAGAACCAGGCATACGGGTGAAACCAGATGCAGTCGCAGCAGTTGCGGTCCAAGATTTTAAATCAGGAAGCCGAGCTGAGCTGAAGTGCCAGGGCAGAGCACTCACTTTCCCAGGAAATCCCAGACCATGCCCCCTATCTGCTGGGGGGCGGCAGACACAGAAGGGAGTGGGTCAGGGGGAGCTCTGCCTCCAGAACGAGGAGTATGGCGAGGGGCAGTGGATGGGGGGCTTTTTAAAATTTAGTGCAGAAGGAAGGGCACAAGAGTGTTTCAAAGAAGATGAAGGACAGATTGAAGATTCAGAATCCAATTTGAGAAAGAATAAGGAGGAAATGAACAGAGGTCAAGGTTGACCAATGGTCGGGGTTAAAGAAGGGGACAAAAGACAGAAGGGATACAGGATGAAAAAAGTAGGTAAGGATGGCAAAAAAAGGACAAGAAAACTCAATTAATCACATTTGGTGAAAGACTTAGCAAGGAATTCAACTGAGTGGGCACTATCACTGACATCTAACTTGTATCTGTGCTAAACGGAGAGTATGTGACAGGAGAGAAGTAGCAGCAAATCTATGTTGGGCTCAAACAATTCGACCAATGCTTAGGTCAGTTTAGCGATCCTCTTTATCAGCTGAACCAAAACTAAACAATTTCAGAGTTGAGTATCTGGATTAAATGTCACATAAATATAAGAATGAAAGAAGCACATTTACAGAAATCAATTACTCTGTTCTAACATCGTTCGGGAGGAAGATTTCTGTTTTTTCCAAAGAATGACTTCGAGAAATCCACAAACAAATCAGCTTGTGAGGAAAATCAACCCCTTTTACACTTGACACTTAATGCTGACTGGTGAATCATCAGTTGAAGCCTAAAAAACCTACTTATTTCTGGGCCAATAAATGCAGGCAGGTCATGGTATCATCTCTTTGGTGTGGAAGTTAAGGAAGAAAATGTCCATGTAAACTGTTTTCAGACTTTGTGAAGGATTTAATGCTACGGTTAAAGTGTTGCTCTATTTACAGAAATGAACAGAGACACTAACGTTTTAGTGAGTACTGTTTATCACAGCAACTGTGCATGTAAAAATATATATTTAGGCTAAAATCAGTTCATCAGAACTTTCCAAAATCAAAATCGGTCCCAAGAGTGGTGTATCTCAAATTTAAGACAAAGCATTAAAATTCCTGGCAGGTGAAACATCTATCATTCAGACATTCATGAGTTTAAATAAGTACTTCCCAATACAGCGATGAAGCCAACTAAATACACACACCATGGTGGTCAAGTCACTGACCAGCAAATAAAAGAAACTGTCCTGAACATCAAGTATGGAAAGCAAGAGTCCATAGGTTTTATCAGACCTTCAAACAAACTGACTCCACACAGAATCCATCCAAGAAAAAATAGCTATGCTGGAGCAAAAGGCTGGAAGTTAAGCATAGACAAGTGGAAACAAGTAGGTTAAAACTTGATGTCGGAACCACATCCAACATCAACAGAAACAAACTCGTCTGTGTCACGGAACCAATGTGTTGCAAATAATAGCTCTAACCATAATGTCTAACTCAGCCGGAGTAGAATAACAAACAAGAGCATTGAGAAAGAACTGGTAACAAACAGCAACTAAGATATTAAAACACAAGCAGAAAAACAGAAAACTGGAAAAGAGGACAAAACGTAACTGAACCCGAAGGCATTCTTTGTTTTCTTTAAATAAGTTGACATAAAACTAAAACAATCTTTAATGACAGCTTGTTTTTCTTAGTATAAGACATTTATTTAGACATACAGAAAATAATATTTATATAATTTTGCTTTTTTAACTAAATCCTGAATAACTGGTAGAAGAGATTACCCAGCGTCTTCAGTCAGAGGTTTCACTCACCTTTCCAGCTCAGCAATCTTCTTGTCCTTGTCATTCTTCTCGGTCTCCACCTCTCTCAGTATGTCCAGAAGCCTCTCCACTTCCGACTGAGCCTTGCTTGCCTCGTCTTTGTAGTAGCTCACTTCCTTTTCCAGAAGCTTTACTCGGTCCACATACTCTGGGTTTCCTCGGGGGCCTGAGTGCTGGTGCTCCACCTCATGAGCTTTCTGCATCCATGTACCAAGGAAAGATGCACAGAGTCAGTTCACATTGATGAGCCAAAAGAGTCATGGAGAGCAGCTCAACAATATGCTTTAAAGTTTTGTGGTAGATCTGTCTCTGTCTCTGAATGCAATATAGCGAAGAGTAGAGTAAACATTGTGAACCAGGCCATCATTACTGGTGCTGGCTCATTAGCTTTAATGGAGCTATTATTAAGCTCAATTGAAATGTCCCTTTGAGTCTCACAGTTATCTGTCACTTGGTTAGTATGCAGAGTGCATTACAGTGTGCATGTTTGTCCTACGTGTACAGAAAAAAACCTGATAAAATCTATTAAATATTCAGAAAAACAAGATGATCACAAATAACCAAAACCAAGACTCAATTTTTGTCACGTTCGACAAATCTCATCACCACTATGATTGAATTTTCAATTAAATTTACTACAAAGGTACACATCACCCTTGGGAAGCAAACAAACCCACGTAAGGTGCAAAGTTTTACAGAGCCATCCGCCAAAACACAGCAGCAATCTCCACCCACGGCTCGTACAAACGCTACCAGCACCACACTGAGATAAACGAGAAGCGCTGCAACAATAACGACATGCAACGAATCATGCAAACCCAACAGAGCTGCAACAGTGTTTGTATCTATAAACTGACTGTGTGCAGACAAAGAAGTTGGAGCAATTTATAGTTAATATTTTTACAACATTACAGCGGGATAAAAACATAATTATGTCATTGCTCATCTGCTACAATCTTTAAGTAAATTGAGATTACGCAAAAGTATTTATTGTTAATGTTTAACCCCATTTTGTCTCATTATAATGACAAGCTTTATTTCATGTTTGTGTGATTTTATGTAATAAACCAACACAAAGCAGTGGAGAATTACGCGTCTCCTGGAGGATCTCAGGTCTCAGTTGTTTGAGGCATCTTAACAAGTTGTCCCTCCAGGATTGCTCTGTATTTACATCCACCCATCTTCTACTTTCATCAGCTCCCTAGTCCCTTCTAAAGATAAACCCCACAGCATGATGCTGCCATTACCATGCTGCTACTATTGGGATGTTGTAGTTTTCCAGAAAGTTCAAGTCTCATGTGGGATCCAAAACACGCTTACAAAGTTTAACATTAGTAAAGAGTTCATGTGCAGGTGGATTGTATTAGAACATTTTTGTTTATGGGTTATCACATGATGATGGTGTTATTTGCACAAAAAAACTAAAACGTATCAATTTTCCTCCACTTTGCAAATATTTTCTACTTTATGTTGGTTCGCCACATAAAGTCACAACAAAATATTTTGCTGTGGTTGCAATGTGACAAAATATTCAATGGGGTGGATAATTTCCTGATGCAGTGTGTGACACTTAAAGCTGCAGGAAGGCAGTCAGTCGGAGAAAGAAGCTCATATACATCCCTTGTAAAAACGTTAGTATATTGAACCTGCTTTTTTTTTTTTTTCATTATTTTGCATATATATAACACAAAGGATTAAATGTGTTTTTTCCCTGTGACTTAAAGTTGCATATTTTAATGGTTATCTGGATAATTTAGGCATCTGTTTTGACTTGTACTGAAAACTTTATAAGTACAAACAGAATTCTGCTGAAGGGAAATGTTGTTGGAATAATGAAAGATTCAAATATTAGCGTTACCTAAAACAATACCTGAGTTTGAATAAAAACTAAAGAAATAAATCCTTAGAAATGTTATTGAGTAATGTGGGAATTGTGCTACTTTCACTTGACAATAAATACAAAAGAACATAAAAAAAGACAACTTTGACTGTGTAACACTATTTTCACACACACACACACACACACACACACACACACCCACAGACATCAATCACTGTAAGAGGACATTGCACAGGACTCTCTGTTCAGTTTGAAGCTTGTAATACCCGCACAGTGCAATGGGCAACATGCATGTCGATGGGGGAAAGCAGTGCCTGTGCTGGGACTCGCCATGATCACCATCTAGCATATTTCAAAGAACTTCTCAGTGTCCTCATGCTTTCAATGTGCGCCTCACGGACCTCAAGAGAGGGACTTACAGGATTGTTCATGTGACTGAATAGCTGCTCAGCTTGCTACATTGCCAACAGAGGGGGGTCGAGGAAGGGACATTAGAAAGGAGGGATGGGAGGGTTCAGGGAAAGTTAAGTGTTAGGGCTTAGTTTGAGCCAGAGGAGATAACAGTAAGATCAGACATAATACACGTTGATTGCAAAGTAACACAGTTTCAGCACTGAACGTGTTGTTAAAGGTTAACAGCAGTAAAACACTGATGACGACAGATGGACAGACGCTGGGACGGTCTGTGGATTATGGAGACAAAGAAGATGGACGGACTCCTTGTTCTGCGTAACATTGTGACAAAGTACAGTAGCTTGCAGCAGAGCAGAGAAAGTGATGGCAGCCAGGATCGTAAAGAGCTGAGATTTATGTAACGCTGGATCAAGATTCTTGTTCAGACAAGCTTTCAGTGACATCTTCCTACTCCCAAAACAGAATTAACAAATCAAACAACAAAGTTTTAAAATGCTCAACAGTTTGTAAAACAACAGTGAAAACAAAATCAAAGTACATTTTTCTGGTTTATTTCAATTTTGTTCATTTAGGGCTCTCCAAAAATTGAACAAGCCTTTTTAACACTTTCTCTAATTCCATTCATTTTACAATAAATTCAGGTCAGATGCAAAACAAGCATTATCACCAGCCCATGTGGCACAGCAGGGATGGCATGTTCATTATAATGTGGATTGTTAGTTTTCCTATAAAATGTAAACGTGATTTATGGCTACTATCTTATAAAACTGAACAGCTTTTTATTAAGAGTTCAAAGTAGGAGTCCACCAAAAAATCAGCTCCACTTTCCTTAACTTTGGGAGATCAGCGATTAGTCAATACTGACATATGAAACTGATCCTGTCCATCAATCTTATCTATATTTAGATTTTATGTGTCACTACTTAGCTTCACTATTATACACTACTTTGTGGTGATCTCTCACACAAAGTAGAATAAAACACATTGAAGTTTGTGACAAAATTAAGGAGTACCACAGTTTCCGCACTATAAGGCGCACCTTCAAGTAATGACCTATTCCAAAACCTTCTCCATACATACGGCGCCCCGCATTATAAGGCGCATAGAATAGACGTAACAGTAGTGGCTGGGGTCACATTATGCATCCATTAGGAGCTGCGCTAAAGGGAATGTCAACAAAACAGTCAGATAGGTCAGTCAAACTTTATTAATAGATTACAAACCAGCGTTCTGACAACTCTGTAGCGTCACACGATAAAACGTACGGGAGAAACAAGGCATTACAATTGGAAATAGTTACACAAATAGCAGCTGCATCTAATTAACCGAGCTTAATAGCTTAATGCTAAACGGCTAACTTTTAGCTCTCAACAATACAAGTAA
>CAEFZY010074769.1:0-10316 GCA_903066815.1 Brachyrhaphis roseni
TACTGCAGGGTACTATAGGGTCCTACATGGTACTGCAGGGTCCTATATGTTACTACAGGGTACTGCAGGGTACTATATGTGACTACATGGTACAACAGGGTACTGCAGGGTACTGCAGGGTACTACAGGGTACTGCAGGGTACTACATGGTCCTACATGGTACTGCAGGGTACTACATGGTCCTACAGGGTACTACACGGTACTGCAGGGTCCTATATGTGACTACATGGTACAACAGGGTACTACAGGGTACTGCAGGGTACTACAGGGTACTACATGGTACTGCAGGGTACTACATGGTCCTACAGGGTCCTACACGGTACTGCAGGGTCCTGTATGTGACTACATGGTACAACAGGGTACCACAGGGTACTGCAGGGTACTATAGGGTCCTACATGGTACTGCAGGGTCCTATATGTTACTACAGGGTACTGCAGGGTACTATAGGGTACTACATGGTACTGCAGAGTACTATAGAGTAGTACAGGGTACTATGAGATACTACAGTGCTAACCTGTAGTTTCTTGTTGCCAGGGGCAACGCCGGCCTTCAAAGCGCCCCCCTCGGACACGCCCCTTTCCGGCGGACCAATAGAAAGCACCTTTGACATCATCAGAGGCGTCATCAACAAGGACGTCGTCAAGGTGACTCAGGGCGTATACCGCTTCGACCTCTCAGGTAGCAGGAAGTGAACGTCCATATATGGTTGCCGGTTGTCGGCGGGCGTCTTCCTGTAACGTCTTCCTGCCCGTATCAGGAGATCACAGCGGCGTCTGGTTCCTGGACCTGAAGAGCGGCTCCGGCAGTGCGGGTCAGGGGGAGCCCCCTGCCAAGGCCGACGTCGTCATGACGATGGACTCCGGCGACTTCACTAAGATGTTTGCAGGTGAGTTGAAGCGAAGGGACGCAGGCGCCCTGCTGGTGCTGTCTCCATGGTAATGGCTGCCCTCTGTGCCTGCAGGGCAGCTGAAGCCGACCATGGCCTTCATGACGGGGAAGCTGCGCATCAAAGGCGACATGACGCTTGCCATCAAGCTGGAGAAGCTGATGGGCCGCATGAACAAGGCCAAGCTGTGAGGCCCCGCCCACCGGGAGAGGCTCTACCTCCTCACCGTTTCTATCTGTTCATATTGCCTTAACAACGAACTCACACCCCGATATAACGCACAGCTGTTGCCATGCCGATGAACAGGATCTCGCCGATCCGTCCGTAACCAACGGTAACGGCGCCAGCCGCTTTGAGCCGTCTGGATGTTTCACAGAAACTGATTTTCTTACCCCGACTAATAGCTGATTGTGTTGCCATGGTAACAGAAAATAAAGGAATCAAATTGACATCGTCTCAGGTTTAGTTTTTACAGCAAAATGACTGGAGTACAGAGATGTTTTATTCCGAGTAGATGCACATATCTGATGGTAATCCATTCATCATGAATTATAACATCATAAAGAGCTGTTTGTTGTGACCGCAGTGAGTGGTCCATGTTACCATGGAAACAAAGCCGTCATCAGCATGGCGGCAGCCGAGTGCAAAGCCCTGAGGAACCAATGAAACCAGGGCATATGAGTGGCTAGAAATACTGAGCCAACACTAAATATCTGTTTTACTGGATTTGGAGCAGAAGATGCTGGAAAACGTTTTCCATGCTGGACGTCGTGTCTGAAGCTCCGTCTGCATCACCCCTTCCTTTTACGGTTGTGAGAGGAATGATTGAAAGAAAGGGGAAGCACAAGTTGCAAAGAGGAAATGAGAAATGGTTTGATGAGAGCAAAGAGAGACAAAGGTGATTGGTTTAATTAGTCAGGTGAGGTCAGGTGAGGTCAGGTATGAAGGGCCAGAGGGATCCAGGGAACCTGGAGGTGCAATCAATAGTGTGTGTTTGTGTGTGTGTGTTTGTGGCCTGGATTTGATACATTGTAAGGACCATCTTCCTACCACATGGACCAAAGTCTGGTCCCCATTGGGGTCAAAGGTCAGGTTCAGGGTGAAGCTGAAGAAATGGATGTCTAGTCAAAGTCCCTGCAGAAATAAACTGTGTACTGCATACAGATGACCACTTCCACCCTGAAAGGCAGGTCACTGCGCTCTGATAGCTGATTTAGACAGAGTTCAGATTACTAATACATTCACAGTGCTGACATGTTCTGAGTATTAAACTTGTAAAACTTCAAATAACTTTGTTTTGCTGATAAAATGCCTACATAGGTTTTTCTATGGTTCCGATTTTATGTTTGTTCAAATTTGGACATTTTCATGTGAATGTATTTCTACAACCAAACCTGTGAAGTTCTGGGTTTGAGAATACAGGAAACGTCGCCAATAATCATCTTTACAGAAAAGCTAATGACCGTTCCAGATGAGGTGAAGTCTGGACGGGTTGGCTGCTTTCAGTCTCCAACATAGAAACAAACTCACTAGATTTTCTGCTTGTCACGTTTCTGATAAAGTTGTTATAAAAGTGCCTAAATATCCATCCATCCATTTTCTTCTGCTTATCCGGGTCGGGTCGCGGGGGTAGAGGCCTAGGTAAGGAGGCCCAGACTTCCCTCCCCAGCCACTTCTTCCAGCTCCTCCAGTGAATCCCAGGCCGGCAGAGAGACATCGTCCCTCCAGCGTGTCCTGGTCTTCCAATACCTCCTGGTGGGACCTGAACACCTCACCAGGGAGGCGTCCAGGAGGCATCCTGACCAGATGCCAGAGCCTCAACTGGCTCCTCTCGATGTGAAGGAGCAGCGGCTCTACTCTGAGTCCCTCCATGATGACTGAGCTTCTCTCTCTAAGGGAGAGCCCAGCCACCCTACAAAGAAAACCCATTTCAGCCGCTTGTATCCATGATCTCGTTCTTTCGGTCATGACCCAAAGCTCATGACCATAGATGAGGGTGGGAACGTAGATCGACCGGTAAATCGAGAGCTTCGCTGTCTGGCTCAGCTCTCTCTTCACCACGATGGACCGGTACAGGGTGTGATGTGATGCCAGCAGTCGGTACCGGTTCCTTCCACCTGAGCAGGCCCGTCCACGTTCAGGAATGTTGGCCCCGATCCGGCCTCTTGTTGTTCTGTCAGAACTCTTTCGGTTTGTCTGGTTTCCTTCCACAGAAGGCATTGGCTCTGGTCCAAACCGTTTCCAGGGAAGCACAGGAGTTCTGCTGCTGTTTCACTTCATCAACTGATCGGAGCAGCTGGAGGACGGACAGAGAAACAGAGGTAGGACTGGACCTGGACCTGGACCTGGACCTGGACTGGACTGGACTGGACTGGACTGAACCTGGACCTGGACCGAACCTGGACCTGGACTGGACTGGACTGGACGTGGACCTGGACTGGACTAACCTGGACCTGGACCTGGACTGGACTGGACTAACCTGGACCTGGACCTGGACTGGACTGGACTGGACTGGACCTGGACCTGGACCTCTTGGCTCTTTACCTGAGAGAGGAACCAACATTTCTACGTCACAGTTCAGCTCAGGCTGTTTCCTGATCTGGCAGGTTCTAGAACCATAGATCTGTGTTCTGCACCTGGTCTAAGTGTTTGCTGGTTCTCAGAGCTGCTGGGCAACTGGAAGCTCTGGTTTCCAGTTGGTAATCTGGTCTGTTTCGTCTCCCATCTCCTACATCTGGATCGATGACGGCTCTCCTCACGCCAGCGTCCCGGTTGGACGCCCAGGGCTTCACGGTGGGACGGGAACGGGGCGGCGTGGCCAAACTCCAAGCAGGAGTTAAACAGGTTTCTACTCGACGACTGATCATGAGACCTGGTTTAATAGTTTAAAATGACAGAAAAGAGATAAATATGAACAAACTCTGGTGCTTTTAAAGCTTCCAGTAACTAACAGAGTTAAACAATAACACATTTAGGCAGGAAAATAAATGCAGATAATTGTTTTTCATTGGAACATTTCTGCAGCAGATGCTTACATCATGTAACCAATCTAAAATTTATTCTTCAAAGTTCAGTTCAGTTTGTTTATTTATCACCAATTCATGACTGATGGCTGAAGAGGTTTTATAAAAGCAGTTCAGCTCCAGCAGGTCCCGGGTGGACCAGCAGGTCCCGGGTAAACCAGCAGGTCCCGGTAAACCAGCAGGTCCCGGTAAACCAGCAGGTCCCGGGTAAACCAGCAGGTCCCGGTGAACCAGCAGGTCCCGGGTAGACCAGCAGGTCCCGGGTAAACCAGCAGGTCCCGGGTAAACCAGCAGGTCCCGGGTAAACCAGCAGGTCCCGGGTAAACCAGCAGGTCCCGGGTGGACCAGCAGGTCCCGGTGGACCAGCAGGTCCCGGTGGACCAGCAGGTCCCGGTAAACCAGCAGGTCCCGGGTAAACCAGCAGGTCCCGGTAAACCAGCAGGTCCCGGGTGGACCAGCAGGTCCCGGGTAAACCAGCAGGTCCCGGGTGGACCAGCAGGTCCCGGGTGGACCAGCAGGTCCCGGGTGGACCAGCAGGTCCCGGGTGGACCAGCAGGTCCCGGTGGACCAGCAGGTCCCGGTAAACCAGCAGGTCCCGGTGAACCAGCAGGTCCCGGTGGACCAGCAGGTCCCGGGTAAACCGGCAGGTCCCGGGTAAACCGGCAGGTCCCGGGTGGACCGGCAGGTCCCGGGTGGACCGGCAGGTCCCGGGTGGACCGGCAGGTCCCGGGTGGACCGGCAGGTCATTATTGAAATTAGTTTGAAACTTTGAGGTGAACCAGCAGCGTGAAATCTAGTTATTATCTCCAGCTGAATCTGACCTGCAGGATGTTTGTGGCGGAGTCAGTAACTCTACGTCTGACTTCCTGTCTGAGGATTTCTGTTTGTTCTTCACTTCCTGTCAGCAGGGCGACCAGAGGTCATGATGATGTCACTCAGGTCAAATGTAGGCTGCAGAAGGACTTTGTCCTCATTTTTCCAAAAACGTACTCGAGTAAATGTGACTAGTTACCCCACTTGGTTGTGGGCGGGGCCAGTTGGAGGTCTGCTGCTCTGATTGGCTGTGTAATTCGCGGTGGCGACTCAGGGCGTTCAGTGGGTTGCCGGTTCGAGTCCTGGGTCCCTCAAACCAGATTCTGCTTCGGATCAGAGAGCTCTGCCGGGGTTTTGGGTCGGACCTGTCTGCGGTTGGTCAGGTCGCTTCTTGTGGGCTCGGTGCAAACCCGCCATTTGGGTTTCAGATCTTCTGAGCGTTGGGATCTCGGCTCTGGCTCACCGGTCATCAGGTTTCCCTGCAGTCTGGATGCAGATCCAGGTTTCAGCTCCTCAGCAGAATCAGACAGACGGACAGACGCAGAGTTTGACCAAACTGCCTTCCAGATCTTTACCAGTTTCCCTGTTTCATCCCAACAGAAGATGTTTGCAGATGAAACCAGCGCCGTGGTGAAGAACGTGGGAGCGGAGGAGGACCTGATCTCCAACTCCAACCTGAACCAGAAGGTGGAGCTGCTGACCCTGGTCCGGGTCAGCCAGGGCAGGTTCTTCTGTTACCCCAAGTACACGCCGGTGGACTGCACCTTACCAGAGCTGCTGGAGGACGACGACTTCTCTCCAGGTGGGTTTCCTGACAGACACAGCAGCAGCACCTGGAGCACTTCTGTGACCTTTAACCTTTCTGCCAGAGGTTGAAGAAGAACTGCTAGTGAAGGACTTCAAGACGTTGGTGGAGAGCGGCGGCAGCAGAGAGCTGGACGGAGGAGACCAAACGGTTGGCAAAGCGGCGATCTCTGCGAAGTCTGACTCTGTGGACGGCCTGGTGGAGCCGGTCAGCATCAAGAAGAAGAAAGCCAACCTGAAAGGTGTGAGGAAGACCTTCAGTGGCAGGTGGGGCGCCGGCCGGCTGTGGTACCGACCTGGTGGGCCGAACCGGTTCTGACGGGGTCCTCTGCTCGTGTTCTTTGTCAGGAAGCTTGATAAAGGAAAGATGAAGTTGCTGAAGATGAAGGAACAGGACAAGCTGGCCTTTGTTCATGAGACGCTTTACAACACCGGACCTGTGAGGATGATCCGGAAGTCTGCTCAGGACGGATCCATTTCAGCCACTTACCAGAACCTCCTGAAGCTGCTGGTCAAGGTGAGAAACCTGCCGAGTCCAGCACATCACACGGCTTCCACACAGGAAGTCGGGAACCCCGACTTCCTGTTGGACCTTCAGCTCAGCCCCCATAGGAGACGACGACTGTCCCCTCCATGGGGCCCATAGGAGAGGACGACTGCCCCCTCCATGGGACCCATAGGAGAGGACGACTGCCCCCTCCATGGGACCCATAGGAGAGGACGACTGCCCCCTCCATGGGACCCATAGGAGAGGACGACTGCCCCCTCCATGGGACCCATAGGAGAGGACGACTGCCCCCTCCATGGGGCCCATAGGAGAGGACGACTGCCCCCTCCATGGGACCCATAGGAGAGGACGACTGCCCCCTCCATGGGACCCATAGGAGAGGACGACTGCCCCCTCCATGGGACCCATAGGAGAGGATGACTGCCCCATCCATGGGACCCATAGGAGAGGACGACTGTCCCCTCCATGGGACCCATAGGAGAGGATGACTGCCCCCTCCATTTGACTTTAATTGCCCTCCTTTGTCTCCTCATCAGGGCCGCAGGACGGAGGAGACGACCTTCACCGTACCAGAGAAATCCACCTTTGCGTTTGGACTTCAGGAGATCCTGTGGGACGACGAGACGATCAGTGAGGACATCGTCTTCCTGACGTTTGCTGTGTTTGTTTTGCAGTTTTATCATCGTTTCTCCTTGTTTTAACCAGAAATCCCATTTGAATCCTGGGCTCACAGGAAGAACCTGGGTAAGTTCCTTCAGCTGATCTTTAGCCAATAAGGCTGACTGGCTGGTGAGTCTGGGTTCAGTCAGGTTTTACTGGTCCCTCTCTGTAAGGCAGTGGTTCTCGGTTCCGGTCCTCTGTCTTCCTGTCCTGCATGTTTTAGGTGTTTCCCTTCTGTCACATGGACTGAATCTCTGGGTGATTAATAACCTGCTGTTCTGACGTCTCTTTGTCTCCAACTCTGACTGCCTCACATTCTTCAGACTTAAACCTCACTCACATTGCTCACGTTGCTCTAGTTGCTCTTGTTGCTGACGTTGCTCGTGTTGCCTATGTTGCTCAGTCCAGTCCTCAGGCATTTAAACAAGCTGCATCCTAGATGCACAAAGCGACGCAGCAGCAGAGCCTTCCTGCCGCTGCGCCGCAGGAAGGCTGCGCAGCAGATGCCTGTTTCTTCTTCTCCTGCTTCTCTTCTGTTATGAATCCAAACCACCTGATGAATTATTTTCTGAACTGTTTTGGGTCCAGATGAACTGGTGTCCTGTCTTCTGGTTTTTAACGGTGTGACTCCTGTTTCCAGGCCTGTTCTCACATGACAGCGTTGATCCAGATCAGCTGCAGGAGGCCAGAGAAGGTAACAGAAACGCTACATGGAAACTTTGACAAAACTTTAATATTTTCAGTTTTTAATGACGTGAAGCTCGTTCAGAAGGACCTGGTTTTGATTGGACCTGCTCCATCGGGACAACCTGATTGGTCAACAGGAAACTGGGTTGGTCGTCTGGTTGATGCTAAACTGGTTCAGATCCTAATGGACCAGTTATGTCTTCTTAATGGTTGAGTTCAGGGGTGGGCAACTCCAGGCCTGGAGGGTCTCCTGCAACTTTTAGATGCATCTCCACTTCAACAGACCTGGCTCAAATAATGAGGTCATTAGCAGGTTCTGGAGAACCGGACTGGACTTAGGAGGAGATTCAGCTGTTGGATTCAGGTGTGTTGGACCAGGGAGACGTCCAAGAGTTGCAGGACACCAGGACTGGCCACCGCTGGTTTAGTTTGATCATATTTAATTAAGTTTATCAATAAATTATCAACAAATGAAATCCCAATTCACATACTGTAAAATATGGTCCAATTAATCCAGTCCAATCCGGTCCAGTCTGGAGGTGTAACTGATATCAGGTATTTTGTCTGGTCTGGTCCAGTGACCAGTGGCTCCAGCACTGGTCTTACTGGGACGGCTCCAGCAGAACCAGTCCAGGTTCCTTCAGTTTGTGTGACAGACGGTCAGCTGGAGGTGGATTTTACTTTAATAGGCCGTTTTCAGAGAGCTGTCAGGATGAAGCTGCATGGATTGTTAGAGCGCGCTCCAACAGAACTGCTAATTTATTTAGTCATAAATTAGCAGCTAAATTTCCACCGTTAGTCTGTTTTCTTCACATGAAGAGTCAAATTAATAATTTATCCTCGGCAATAAAAACACTTTATAATCAGAAATCTGATTTCTGATCAGCTCACTGACAAAATTCAACATCACATCCTGATGGACCCAATGGGACAGTGACCCCTGACCTTTACCTCCTGACCTGACCCCTGACCAGTGGCGCTGGATTCATTGTTGAGGTGGGGGGGCCATGGGGTTGAATGTCAGGCGCTTGTTCAATTGATCAGATGATGCCTATCAATCAGTTCAGTTGGTTTGTCACTATCTGTAAACATCCATTACCTGGAGGTCAACGGTTCTGGGTCGACCGCGCTGCAGGCTGGACAGATCTGATGATTGTTTGCTGTTAATAAAGATTTGGTGAAAATAATCAGAAAAAATGTTAAAAGTTGTCAGTGGGGAAGAAGCAGAAGGCAGCTTAACACTGGTTAAATATTTGGAACATTAAAAAACTAATAGATGTTAAATATCAGCAATGCTAGTTTAGAGCAGCAGGACGACCTGCTGGTACCAGAGGATCATCACCATCTGGAGGCTCTGGGTCTGAAACAAAAAGGCAGCACAGGTTATATTTGCTTCATGTTCCACTAAGAAATGTCTGAGTGGGACAGATAACCATCCAGACTTCCATTAAAAACTAAATGAAAAACACCATGAATAAACTTTAATGTTCTTATTATTTAGCAAACAGAAATTAATTTCAACTGAGACTGAAAACCATCAGCAGCATCAATATTTATAACAACTGATGGCTGATTGGCTGTTGGAAGAGCAAAGAGGGAAAACAAACAAATTCACCAATTATCTTTAGACCTGATCCAAAATGATCAGCTCTGGACAAAGAGTGGTGATCATTTGGACTGTAAACGGACATGAACCAAAAGTCTTTGTATTATTTCATCCCATTAGAAAGAAAAACATCCTCAGTTCTATAAATGGTGACAAATACAGAAACCTCATTGAATTTTTAGGCTGAATTGGTTCAGACCTGGACCGGATCAGAGCCTGAGCCTTTTTTCAGATGTCAGACCGGTTCATGATCCCAACCGACCCAAAGCTGCTGCATGTGTGTAAACCTTTGGTTCTGATCCGGAGCCTTAGATTAGATTTGGTCCAGATCTCAGTGCTGCAGGTTTTATCTGTCTGCATAGAAACACAGAGACGTCAGTTCAGATTGTCAGAGTTCAGCCTGTAAATGTCTGGTGGGACCAGGGCCGTAAAGTGGGGGGCCAATGGCCCCCTGGTCCGGCGCCCCTGACCCCTGACCCTGCTGTTTCGTCCTGCAGGGATCCAGAACAAGGCGTTCCTCCTGAAGCCGCTCACTCGTCTCCCTCAGGCGACCCGACAGAACCTGCTGAAGAAGCTGCAGGAGGTTCTGGAGGAGGATGGCGCGCTCAGCCAGCTGGAGGAAACGGTACAGCTGACCTCCAGCTGACCTCTGTAACAGACATGACCCTCCCCTCACTTCCTGTCAGCTGGTTCGCCTCCAGACATTGGCGTCTGATCAGATGGTGATTCTTCTTCCGCTTTTCCTGTCAGCTGGACCAAAGCAGCAAAGGACAGCCAGAGTGTCCCCCGTCCAAGGTCGTTTCGTCCTTCATGGACGTCTTGGATGAGTCCAAAGTGTCCTCCAAAGCAAGGGATGCTGTCCATCTTCTGGTCTGCGCCATGAACGGTGAGTCTGACGCTGCTGCCCCCTAGTGGCCGATCATCTGAGCTACAGCCTTCAGTTCTTCTGTTTTCTGCAGGTCTGCCAGAGCTGGAGGTGCGACCTTTGACCTCCTGTGCTCCTGAAACTCTGACAGTCCTCGTCAAGCTGGTTTGTGACTTACCTACCTACAATAAATCTCTAAAAACTGTGATTATTATTTTCATCTGAACTCGATTTACAAACAAACCAGAACGAATTTAAACGAAGGACAAAAGGAACTAAATTCATAAGTCAAAATGAGACATTGATGCTGTTTCCCTCACTCAGTCCAGTCGACCCGGTTCTACTGGAACCAGAACTCCACCATCTGCTCCACCTCCAGCTGCTGTGGTTCTGAGTCAAACCAACCTGTTCCCCTCCTGGCCTGTGGGGGCGCTGCACCAAGAACCACTGAAGGAAACAACAC
>CAEFZY010074773.1:0-25232 GCA_903066815.1 Brachyrhaphis roseni
TATATATATATATATATATATATTTTTTTTTTTTTTTTAGAAACTATTGCTGTTTGGTCTTTAGATTAACATGATTCAGTCTGTGAGAAAGATGTTTTGAATAGAAGAGATGTGCGCCCACTTTTAATATCTATGATGTTCTGTGATTTAAAGTCAGTCAGTACAAACGAACAAAAACGCAGACGTTGGGGAGACTCTGTTTGACTGACAGAAAATAAATCCTATGGAGCTCCTGACATGACTCTTGTATTTTGATATGTCTTAAATTAGAACCTAAAAATAAAAAATAGCAGTCAGCATCTCAATCTGGGTTTAGGAATATTTAAGTTCAGAAATTCAAAAAATGTTTTTAAAAATCCTTTGAAGAAAATAAGTTGCAAAAATAGCTAAAAAGATAAGGTTTCTATTTTAAACATAAAATATTTATATATAAGCTACAGGTTTATAATTTATTTTTATCAAAAGAATATTTTTTTGCACTTCAAACGTTTGCTTCAAACCAGATTTTAAACCAATAATAACCTTTATTTAACCAGATAAAAACTTCATTGAGATCGACAATCTATTTTTCATGAGGGACAAATGTTTGCTTTGTTTTAGCCATGAAGCTAACTTACGTTTCGATGTTCAAACCACAAATGAAAAAAATCTTTAACCAGCTGCAGCTTTGCTAACTCAAGCTTTCTAAAATCCTGCTCTTTAAGGCGCTAACCGACTTCATTTCCCTGCAGATCGTTTTTGTGTTTTTCCATCTTGGTTTGTCTAATTTTACTGACCTGCTAAAGCTAGTCTTTCCACTTTTGGGGCGAACTCGAGTCTCATTTGTTTACGAGGCGAAGTGGTTGAAAAATCTGTGTGACAGCGACGCTGAAACGGTTTCTTTGTTTCTTCGCACCAAACCGACGCGCAGTTTCTGCTTTCATTTTTTCTGACTGTTTATTAAAATCGCACGTAAATCTATCAATACGTTTTTACATACAAACAAATATACGCTAGGGTTCCTTTTAGCCCGCTGAAAAGGAGCTGCGGCCGCCATCACGCTCTACGCAAAAGAGCGGGCTGTGCGACAATGATGGCGGGCGGAGAGCCGGCACGTACTAGGCACCTTTTATTTGGCGTTAGCCATATTATTCACATGCAAATTCAGAGCCGTGACTAGTGGCCGTCATGGTTTGCAAATATTTCTGTTCAATGTCAAATGATGCTTTAATGTAGCAACTGCTCGAATCGAAAAAATTAATCCGCAAAACTAAAGAATTCAACATCTACTCCTAATTTTCTCTTCATTTTAGAGTTTTAACCAAATTAAAGAGATTAAAATGGGTATTGAGATATTTGAAAAGTTTAATCAGCAGCTAACAACATATCTGGGAAGTAAAGTGACATCTTTGATTTTGATATGAACAAGAACAGAAAAATCCCGAAGATTTCTGGTCCTTTTGATTTTACCCTCTGTAAAACACGCTCCGATGTGCAGCACAAACAGAGAACAGTTTGTTTTTGTTATTAGTAATGTTGATAAGATGCATGCTTATTTATTTATTTAAATTTTAAGAACCATGTTTATTAGAAATTGGCATTTAGTTTCCAACAGACGCTTTTGCAGTATCCCTTTTTAAATTAAGCCTTTCAAATAGGGAGGCCATGCAACTCGACAAACTCTGACTGAACCTTCATCATAGATGCAGAACAAGGATGAGCAACAGCAGAAAGTCAGAGACAACAGAAAGGCATCTCTGAGTCAGGATAAATAAAACTTCAGGAGAAACATCAGGCGATCTCACATTAACTAGAGATTACTGTCATTTCTATTCCTCAGCTAAAGTTTTCCAACACTCTTGCTGTTTAACTTGGAACCTTCAGTAGTTACCCCACAACTCCTCCAATGGTTGATGCATTATGCTGAGCAGATGAAGCAGTTGATTAGGCTAATATCAGGGGTGGCGAACTCCAGGCCTGGAGAGCCACAGCCCTGCAACTCTTAGATGTCTCCCTGGTCCAAAACAGCTGAATCAAGTAGCTGAATCACCTCCTAAGAGCAGTCAAGTTCTCCAGAGTTGACTGGAGAACTCTGGAGAACTTGTTCCTCATTATATGACTCAGGTGTGTTGAAGTAGAAACGCATCTAAAAGTTGCCGGGCTGTGGCTCTCCAGGCCTGGAGTTCACCACTCCTGGGCTAGATACTAAACCCCGCTGCACTTTAACACAGCCTGCAGCTAAGCCGGAGCTTCTGGCCTTTCCAAGAATAAATTCTTACAGTTTTAACCTCACTGATGAGGTTAATGTCTCATCAGTGACCTCTATATTGAATATAGGAAAACGTTTCTCAGTTATAGTTCTTAGACATTTAAGCATTTGTCTTCCTGAGCAGAAGTTACACTAGGAGTAAACAGAACTCAGACAGGGGGATAAAAAAAAAAGCCTTTTAAACTAAACCAGATGTGTTTGCATCAGACGATTAGTCTTGTGAACACCTGCATTCAGTTCAACTGACACTATTATACTGAAATCTTCTTTTATTGATATTTTTTGTGTAAAAAATAAATGTATGCTCTTTTCTGTTATCTTAATAAAAGTATAATTTGATGAATGAAACAACAATCATCCAGAGATCATCCAAAAAAAAAATCAAATCAATTTTATTAATCTGAAAAGCCACACGCTCCCAACAATTTCAGTCTTTAAATACATCAACAAAGAGCACATGCTTTTATTTACCTTTTCAGATTTAGTGAGAATAGGATAAAAGTAAGTAGAAGTTTATCTGTATAGCATCTTCCAAGATATAAATCCTAAAGTGCTTCAACAAATATAATAAATGCACAAACCAAATTTAAGCAGAAGAAACTTACGGATCTGCTTTACACGTAAATTAGAATCCTATAATTTTTTTCATGTAGGTTTAAATCTACTAGAGCTATCAAAGATGCAGTTTATTTCATGGAACTGGTTAAGGTCAGTATTAACAGGCCTGACCTCAAAGAAATAGGATGTCATCAAAGAAAGCCCTAATCTGTGCAAACATAAAGCTTAACTCAGAGCAGAAAACTAAACAACTCCAGCAATGATTTAACAACAAACTATATAAAAACAAGCTTTGTCACATCGTCTCTCTGATTATGGCTTTATTTGCTTCAAAGAAAGAACAGTGACAAATTTCCTAAATAGATAAATTAATAAATTTAAAACACATCACTATGGCTGACAGTGTGTCATACACAAGCAAATTATAACTTTTGCTTTCTTGCAGTTACTTTCAAAACACACGGTAGCATCCAAACAGAGACACTTTTCTCTAAAACCAGAATGCAAAACAGATGAAGTGAGCCTTTTAAAACAGTTTCCTAGATTGTGAATAAAGCCTGACAGATTTTATTTTTTAATCTGGGGAAGTATGAATGATCCTGACTAAGATACACATATACTTTCAAAGTACATTATTTTTTTGACAAAAGATGAAAAAAAAAAAAAATCAAAAGCTGTGAGTGACAGTCCACTCTTGTCAATCTATTAATTGATGACTCTTTGGCACTTCCTGGCTCTGGGGCACACTGAAGTGAGTTAGCACAATGCAAAGGTATGAAGACATCAGAAGTCTTAGAGAAACAAATCTGTCCATCAAACTGAATAGTTTGAACTCCATCAATTAATAACAAAATATACAAGAGCTTCATCTCAGACTCTGCAAGTTAGTGTGTTAAATGTTCAAACCCGGTGCAGGACATGATCATTACTAAAGATTGAGTACATAAATCGCAAAGCACAGTGGTGGAGAGTTGGTGATCGGGGCTTGTTTTACAACCACATAAACTTGAATGCAAACTCCTCTGGAAACCAAATGTGAGGTCACCTGTCGGACAGCGGAACTGGGTTATCGATCAGAAACACAGCAGCAAATCCATAACAGAATAGCTGAAAAAGAAAAGAACCAACATCCCTACCTCAGTCTGTGTTTGGACCTTAAGATAGCTTTGTAGAAACAAAGTTCAATAAACTAAAGCAATGCTGGAAAGACGACTGGGCCACAATTCCCCGACTTCCATATAATCAGAAAATGACTGGATTTATTGCAGTAAAGTTGATTCTACAAGCAGTTAGATCATGAGAGGTGACTCTTTTTACACATTGATTTTCTATTTTGATGTAGTTCTTGTTAATTAAAAGCATTAGAGTGTAATATGTGATGTGTTTTTATATTTAGTGAGTGCTAATGTTTCATGTCACGCAGAAGCGAGGACAAGAACAGTTAAACTGTTCCATGTTGTAAATTGGAGCCGGAGGAGCAGGAGCTGCAAGAGAAGTGAGGCTGTCAGCTGCTTCCACATAACGAAGAAAAATGTGTCTGTATGAGAGGAGGTGCAGCAGACAGTGGAAGAAGAGGTGGACAAGAAAGGGTTAGTGGGAGCACCTGTATGGGACAGGCAAGATTAGCATATTTAATTTTTTTGTGCGCATAGTTTTTTTTTAGAAGAATTTCTAAAATATCATTTGAAAATTCTAAAGTGTTTAGCGTCTTTTAGTTTGAATTAACAATTTTATTTTCTCAAATTTTTTTAAAAGATATTTTTACCTTAGCAGCTCCTTTGATGCTCCTTATTATGAATTATAAAAAGATTTCATAATAAACATTGTAATAAAAAAAAATACCATCATACATTTTTTTAAACTTTATTTTTCAATAAAAATAGCAAAAAATTTAAAAAAATTTATTTATTATATATAAATTACTTCAATGAAATTATAATTTTAGCCAAGTATAAATTTGAATAATGTCTCAGTCAAGGTAAAATAAAATGATGATGAATCATAATGGTTTAACATGATTTCTCCTTCTGGCTTCAAGTTGTGTTTAAATTTGATTTATTTGCTCTAACACTTTGACAGTTTCTAAACGTTTAATTAAATAAATACTAAGATATTGGAAAGTATTTGAAATAAAGTTTTATTTCATGACTGATTTTGAATTTTATACACATTAACGATTAGGTTTTGAAAAGAGAAAGAATTTTTAAAAATCCCTGGCGTTGCAGTAAAGAGTTTAAACATAAACAAATAGAAAAACTATGACCTTTGAATCAACCAATAATGTGAATAACTGAGCAAAACATGAGTTCAAGCCGTGATGAAACGGCGCAGGTGTGAGATGAGTTCACTGGGAGTCAGAAAACTTTGTTCGAACTTGTAGGATTTTAAAAGCGAGAAAAGAAGATTGCCCCGTCATTTCCTAATTTTGTTTTATTTTTTTAATTTTTTTATAAACACTTCTTCTTAAGTGTAGATATTTGTTTTTATCTTCATGTCTAAATCGAAAAATAGAAAAATAGTCTGAAACAATTTGACAAAATTATAACATTTTATTGGTAGAAATTAATGTGCAAAAGTTTTCAAGTTTAAACTAAAACGTATTTATTCATTTATTTATTGCTTTCATTTTTTCCCTTCATTCCGTTCGTTGTTTTTGTTTTAGTTTTTTTTTTTTTTGTAGTTGGTTTAGTGTGCTGGTTTTTTTCTAAGACGTTAATTTAAGAATTTGTTGGGTTTTTTTAATTCAATATAATCCTACAAATCACTACATTTTACTTTGTTTTAACTTTGTTTACGCCCCACCATTGTTTTTCCCTATTTATGTTAATGACCGCTTTACTGTATTTGCTCATGCACTTATATTATTTTACGGCTAAAATGAATTAATCGTTTATGATAAAATATATTAACCATCATTTACTGAAAACCCTATCTGCGTTCTGAATTTCTGGTCTGGGTCGAACCATCAGGAGCTACGCTTTACGCACACTTTCTGATCACTGATATGATCAGCTGCACGTGCCCTGAACGTATCTTCAACTGGTTATCAATTAAAACAATAAAAAAAAGGAAGAGTAAAGGAAATCAAAGAAACAAGCCCACAAAATGCCTGCTGAAAGCTTCCACTGCTTTTCGACCACAAACAAGAAAATTATTTTAATGAATAAAACAAAATTATCTATTTATAGATGTCATTGATCTGTGATGCAGCGCTAATGATGAACGCGATTCAGCTCCATTCTATATCAGAAAGCTACGAAAACATTCAAGCTTGGGAAAAACCAGAGATCCACTTTAAATGTAGCATATTTTAATTCTGTGAGAAGGAGGGCAGTTTCCAAATAATAAGAAATTGTCTCTGGAATGCAACAACCTGAGCTTTAATCTGCACACATGAAGCAAAGTTGTGTTTATTCAGTGTCAAAAAGAGAAAACGTGTTTCTGGAATGGATGAATCTTCGAAGATCAGCAGAGATAAAGCATGGACAAGCTGAATACGAAGGCGGAAAAGTTGAGTGAAGCGGCGGCGGAGCGCCATCGGCTCACCTTGGAAGCGATGTCCCAGGAAGCGGCTCCGCAGCACCCAGGGGTAGAAGCTGAGCGCGTCCCGATGCTGCGGGCTGAAGAAGCTCTGAGGGGGGATCTGCAGCGGGTGCAGCGGGAGCCCGCCGGGGCTCTGCGTGTGCGTCCCGGTCTCCTGCAACATTATGTCCGGCCCGGCAGAGAACAAAGTCCTCCCGCTGCCCCCCTGGAAGCAGGAGCCGAAGACCCCGGTGGCTGAAGCCGGGTGCAGAGAGTCCGGGAAGCGGAGCGCAGTGGGCCGGATGGGTTCATCCCCGGAGCTGCCGCCGCCGCCGCCGTGGCTGTGGCTGCTCGCATCCTTCCCCACCAGAGACTCTATGGTGAAACATTTCTTGTTATTACTGTGTTGGAACATGATGAGCACCTGAGCGGAGAGGATGAAGAAGAATTTCAATTATTCGCGTCCAGTTAGTCCAGTCCTTCGGACTCTTGGGGTTCAGATTCCCAGCTCTCCCATAACTCTTCCCGATTGTCGGCCTGTGCGCACCAGCCGTGCGTAAATTCCAGATTTGAGCCCCCGAGAGTTTCTTGTCTCCGCTGCCGAACGTCAACAAAAATCACAAACTTGATCCGGATTGGGGTACCGCGCGGAGTCTCCGAGCTGCCGCAGCCGAGTTTGAGCGTGTTAGCCTCGGATCAGAGGGTGTCTCCACGAACCTGCTGCCGCCTCACGCTGGAGTCTGATGAACCGGGAGCGCCAGCACGAGCGCACATACCTGCCGGAGGTGTGCTGTGAGCATGCGCAGAGGCAGCCACTGCCACAGCCATTTTGTTGACGGGGTGGATGAGGAGGAGGAGGATGTCAAAGGTGGTGATGATAATGACTGACAGTGATGATGAGGATGATTAATATGAGGTCATAACAAATATTATTAATAGGCATGCTAATTAAAACTCATCAGTAATGAGTGACTCATGTTCGATTTAAAGAGCTGAAAAATATTCGGGTTTTAAAAAAAAAAAAAAAAAAAGTGCGGTTCTGCTCTTTTTTGCCCCTGTTATGATGTGCCTTGTTTTATTCTCTCTGATTGTGTAACTTTTGACCGCAGAATATATTATTCACCACAGCGCGTATCCCTTATGTATTTGTTTGTTTCTTCTCTAAATATTGCTTTGTTTTTGTTTAATTACTTAGAGCATTCCATTTTTTGTGGCTACTGAAAGTCGTTTTTATTACAAATAAGGTTTTAGTTTGCATATTATATTTTTTAATAATTGTTGTTAATTTTGCAGCTTCGTTAGTTTTCTTTTTAGCAGTTTTATTTACCGGAAATTATTCATTTTGTTCTTTCAAATAATTTTTTCGTTTACATGTAGTTTGTCTTTTTTTATTTTTCGTTTTAATTATGTGCTTTTTTGAGTTTAATCTGTTGTGCCTCTTTAATGAGTTTTATTCCAGTCTCTGATTTTTATGGTTATTTGTTTGCATATTTTTATTTCCTTTTCACTTTTTTCCTGCCTTTTTTCCAGACCTTCCTCATTCTTTGGGCCATTTTATACTTTTACATTATTTTGCATCAGTGTTGTGATGTTGAGTTGCTGTTTTTGTCTCCATTTGTTGTGTTTTTATCTCCTTATTTTGGATCTTTGACTTTTTGCTCTCTAAAAAACATTAATAACTAAAGTAAATTAACCCTTTGTCAACTGTCTGACCACTACTGGATTATAAGCTTACTTTCTACTCCTAATAAGGCATTCATTTTATTATTCTTTCGTTCAAAATTTTGTCCAATTCTGGTTTCAAATTTTTCTGTACTTCTGCTTCATGTTTTTAACGGTTTTCTTCAGCATATTTCTATTCTGTTTATTTACATGTTTTTAACTAAATTGTTAAACTCACAGAGATCCATCCGAGTCATTACATTTACATTAGTTTTTGAAGTTGCTGTAATGCCGTGTCAAAGTTGTACAGATACAACAGAAGAACTCTGAACATGTCTGTGATTCCCTCAGTGACCCTGCAGGTCAAAGGTCAGATCCATTTCCTCTTCCAGTTCTTGTTGTCTTGTGAGAGCCTGGTGTTGTGACTAATCTAGACAAATTAACTTCACATCCGTCAAAATTGACTCCGACCAACTCAGCTGGAAGGTATGCAAAGCCTCAATCATGAAAATAATAAAAAAGTAAACAATTAAAAAATAATAATAATAAAAAAAAACGGCATTTGAAAAAAAAAATCTAACTTTGATTTTTGCATTTGGGTTGTTAATAAAACAGAAAACAAATAAATACAATTAAAATAAAACAAAACTCAGAAGAAGAGTGTTGAATCAGTTCCAGCATGAAACCACAAGACATATCTGCAGTCTTAAGCTGATTTAGATTTACATCACCAAGCAGAACCTTTCTCTCTCAACGTCCCACAACCTGTCAGAAGTCGGACTACTTATTAAAATGTATTTAATTTTACCATCATAAGTTGTCGAAACTTCCGTAAAATGCACCACTAGTGTGAAACAGCAACTATCTGAGTACTAAAAACCAGCCCATCTTACGATACAGCTGTATATACAGTAACACGTAATAAATAAATATATACGTAAATAAAATAAAAATAATGCTAATTCAAAGAAAAAGACAAAAATAAATCTAAAATAAATAAATATTAAAATAAATCAAATGGCAGAGGAAAGAGGTCTGAACTTTCTTGTTTTATTATAAAACCACAATGAAAACATATGTTGGGTCTTCAGGATGAATTTAGATGATCCCACATAACTTTTCTGTCCCAGCAGGAAAAAAATGTTTCACATACTATAGGTTGATCCCAAGTTTTCAGAGCAGCAAGTCAACTTCACTAAAATAGACTTGTTTTTTTTCCCAGAAGTTGTGAAAAGTTCCCTGAGAAGGAGTTTTATATAAAAACTAGACAAAAGAGAAGATCCTTTTGAGCAGATTTTTCTATAAACAAATAAAAATCCCTTGACTGTCAAATGTTAAGCACTGAAATCTGTAGATAAATTGGAATGAAATTCTCTAATTTATGTCTGAAAAGCCTATTTTACAGAAACAGAGTATGAATAAGGGCTGCATGCTGTATATAAGTTATTCAGTTTTTGCACCTGTTACTGAGGTGCAGGGGAACAATGCGGTCCAGAGGAATTACCACTGATGAGTCAAAGAGTTTGACTTAAAAACTGACGTCTGATGAAACTTGTAGTTTTGGTAATGACTGAATGGTTCTTGGTTCTGAAGGCTTAGTTTTATTGAATGTTGATACAAAAAGGTGAGATTTTAAATGTTGATTTTTTTGCCAGAACAAACATGAAGCTCTTATTTTGTCTGAGTAGCCTAAGTGAGAAAACCTGATTTGGTCTACTCTGCCTGGATTCAAACATACAGTTTGGAATCAACGTTACTGATGCCTGGTTCTGCCGCGCAGTCCAGGCCCAGATGTTGGTTTCAACCCACGCAGTCCAGACCAGGCCTAGACTTGGCCCGGACCTGTCTCTTCCTCTGCAGCTTTGGGACCTGCAGGACAAATGCCAGCCCATTCAGGAGCCGCTAATTGTGGCCCGGGAAGCCCCTCAAAGGCCCCCTGCCTCCGGTCTGAATGGGCTGCCCTGCAGAGGCCCATGTGAACCACAGTGCCCCTTTTGCCTCCCCATGCCGTTCCCCCATCTCCCTCGCCCGCTCCACATGTTAATTAATAGGCCTTACTTGCATATTTGGATCCGGCTCTGCTTTGATGGAAGGCAGCCATTAGCATCTATTAATTTTGCCTCTGGCGTTCCACCGGCGGCTCTGAAAAGGAGAATTAAGTGGTGTGAGTCATTGTGAGGCTGAGTTAAAGTGCGATTATTGTCCTGCAGCCCGGAGCTGTTGCTAACTGCTGCTAAGCCCTCTTGAAAGTGAAGGGGCGACTCCTCCTCATTAGTGCCCAACAACGGAAAGATATTAACAGGAAATAGCAGCAAATTTCTTTCTTCCACATTTTAATCCTTCCTCGTGAAAAGGGCACTTAAAAATGTTAAGACGCAAGCTGGAGCACAAGTGCTGAGGGCAAACTGCTGCTGTGATGATACTGTAGTCCAGATGCTGGTTGACAGATTGCAGTTTTGAGTTTCAAAGCTAAATCTCATCTGCAAACCGTTTTATAACAAAGCAAAAAAAACTATTGTGCTTTAAAAGAATGTCTCAACTACAGCGGTGGTGGGAGCATCATGATGTGGGGCTACTTTGCTACTAGTGGGACTGGGGGCCATGTAAAATGTGAATGGATTAATTTTTGTCACATTTACCAAATAATTACCAAATAATTGTCCAGCTTCATCACAAACTAACAGCTAGATGCCTGACACTTGGACATGACCGGATGCTCTAGCAGGATAGTTTTCATCCAAACTGGCTTTGGGATGGATGCAGCAGGGCTAGCATTGGGTTTCAAGGGTGGCTTTTTCCAAAGAGTCTACCTTCATTGAAATGAATCAAATTAAATACATCGTTCCATATATGGCTTTAAGAATAATCAAATATCCAGAAATATGACTTACGTTTTGTTAATGCTTACAAAAAGACTGTAATTGAGGTTCACCTTCCTGAGAGACTTTTCATCAAATGTTAAGTGGATATTTGTGGATGTATGTTTAAATTTGTCCCTGCAATAAATTAAAAGTTATTCACAATTCTTGTTTGTCATTCCATGCTGTAAAAAGGACTGTTAGAATATGTCCTTAAAATGTACAATTAAGATGCAAATCATTTTGATCATGAGTGGATTGACACTCATGACCAGAAATATTTGGACCCAAACTGAAGAAGGTTTTACAAGGCAGCTTATGTTGCTGATGCACAGAACCAGTTACTGCATTTTCAATGAATCTGGTTCTTTATGTCAGGAGCTAATACATAAATCTCATAGATGTTCGAGAAGATAATGTTTACGACTGTTGCATTTGGGAGGATTTATGTTTCACATTTAGCACAGACAGAAAAACATTTAAGACTTAAATATAAATCTGCTTGTTGCTGTTCTAACACACGACATGCTAGAAAATGTAGTTCTGATCCTGATTAAAACAAAGCAAAATTAATGAAGTAAAACTTAACACTAAAAATGTCATTAGATTAACAGATGAACTGAAAGGAGAACTGTGAGGATTTCAACTTGTTTCTCTCATCTGAGCAGCACTTTGTCTGCTCTTCAGGTGTTTCCAGGTGTCTGTGTGGTGTCATGGGAAAACTGTGACATGACAGCAGAGGCTTTGACCCATAGCTGCAAAAACACAAACACTTCAGTGGACATTAGGCCAACTTCCTGCTGACTTAAGCTTATTTGAAAAAACGGGCTTCTCAGTTCAAGCTGTTCAGCTGCATTTCTATGCGGGTGCATCTCAGTGAATCAGAATATTACCAAAAAGTTAAATTGTTTTAGAAACTGAATTGAATTGACACATCATATATATGGATTACGAAAAAAAAGTGAGGTAATTGAAAGGTGCACAAGCAATAGAGATATGATTAGGGGATTTTGGGGAACAGTGGAGAGCTACAGAATAAGTTGTGAAGTTTCCACAATCATCTACGACTGAGGGAGGAGGACGGGAGACTACACCATGTGTTTTTGTTTGTTTGAAATTCAGTGCAACTGTAAAAATGGAAATAGCATTTTATGCTTCCCAAACTTTACAGCAATTCTGATTTTATCCAAATGGTCTCGAGACCATTTGGATAAAATCAGAATTGCTAATCAGATACTATGATTAGAGACCAATCATAGTATCACTTTTTTTTTACTGACCAGCAAACCAACCTGATCCATTGTCAAGGTGAAGAGGGTCACCAGAACCAACAATGTAGATGAGATCAAGGCCACAATGAAAGCAACCAGAGTTTCCTTAACACCCCAGCAGAACCACTGAGTTTTTACCTTCAGGCCATGTTCCACCGACACAGTAAAGACCCCCAGGGGACTGAGTCCAAATACTGTACAGTACCTGAACATACTTTCTGGAATCCCAACATTTATGTTTTCTAAATCTTTATTAGTCTGATGTAAAGCAGCCTATTAAAACAACCTGCTTGCGCAGTGCAGCGCCCCCTGGAGACAAAATTAAGCTAATCTGACCAAAAACAGGTCAAGATATCTCAAGCTTTGATTCATTTTCAACCGTAAACATGGCATAAAATTAACTGAATAAAAGCACATCTACTTTATATACGTTGCAAAAATAGCTACCAAACATTGCTTCTCTGACAGACACCACATACAAAGCCAGGCTTCATCCTTTGCTTTCCTGTTTAAGAAAAATAGAAACCTGCACTGTTCCCGTAAGGCTGCGGGATCTGTCTCTTTACTACAAAGCGGCTGGGGAACTGAAACAGCTGATCTTAATAGGTAAAATTCTCAGCATGAAACTAAACACTCAACAATTAACTGCCACCTGCCGCCACCTAGCGGTCAAGACTGTATATTGCATATTTTTGAAGTCTGGAATTTAAGATGCGTATTTGTTGTATGTTTAGCTAAACCTTAATCAGAATTTCCTTAACTCGAGCAACTTGTCTTATTTGGTCAATTTTTTGTTACTTTTTGGTCCTTTAAACTTACAATCCTTTCCCTACATAGTCCTTGTCCTCTGTGAATTCCTATAAATGCAAGTCCCTGCTGACAATCTTGCCTTTTCTCTATGGAAATCAAAGACGCATTCAAAGTTGAAATCACATTTTTTTGTTTTGTAGTCAATTTATATCAGCATACACTAGCAAGTGAGTCTCACTGAAAAATTAGTAAATGATCCCTTTTACAATTGTTTAATAGAACATTTTAAATCATGATCAAAATGTATATATTTTTTACCCATCAAGAAAATCAAATATGATCAAGGATCTATTGCATTTTATAAAGATTTACTGAAATATAATTGAACACAAAATAAGAGATCAACTTTTTCTCTTTTGACTTTTTCCTACAGTGGCCACCACAGTGAATTATGTAATCATGCTCTCACTGACTTCTTTTACGTTTTTATTTGACAAACAAGCATCATCAGAATGTATTTTCCAACTTATTGGGATGCATTTCTGGGAAGGGACAGCTTCCCAGAAAGGATTAACTTTGATAAGTGTTTTGGGCCTTTTCTGAATTTTGAAAGAAAGGTTTCATTCCCTAAATTTGAGCGTTATTATACAACATTAACTTTCGAGGAACAAAACTTGAATGAAGAGAAACAAAAGCAGTATTAAACATTTTCAAACAGTTGTGGAACATTGATTTTTACAATTAATGAGTCATTTGAGAAGCTGTTCTTAAATGACTAAATTAGCAAAATAAGGTCATCCATATGGGATACTTTGACATCCATTGACAGGTATTCAGGCAGCTTCTTTAAGAATAAAACTTCAGGGTTAAAACATGGATGCATTTTGAAGACTCAGGGATGCAGCACATACAAAAGTCTGATTACGGATAATTTCAAAAACAGATAAATGTACATAAAAGGTCAGACTTTATAGTTCATGATGATATTTATAGTTCAACAGCAATGGATACAATCAAACTCAGTTTCATTTTTTATTATTATTTTGAAAGCCAAAAAAATACATGTATCTACATGAAAACAATCGGCTGCACTATCTGCTGAGAAAAGATAAAAAGCACTTTTGTAACAAGCAGAAATATTATTCAAGGCTGTACAACACACCAAAAAACAAGTCTATAGTACAAATTCCTGTAACGAACCTGGTCAAAGTGCTGGTGCATATTGACAGAGCTGACAAAACACTGACAACTTTATCTTTTGTAGGCAACAAATATGTCAAATACAAAAACCTAAATGGTTTCAAAAAATACAAATGCAGCATAATACAGTGACTATTTTCTGATAGCTAACAAGTATGTCCTGATCGTAAACTGGGATAGTAAGCATGCTAATAATATACATTAAACAAAAAGCAAAATAATAATAAAAAAAGCTAGCAAGTTCACATTAAGCTGATGTGCCATCTAACTAAATGTAATTAACTGAGTAAACTGGTAAACAGTCAAACAGAAGCGTTACTGACCTCAGATCTGAAACAAACTGCTGCTGTGTAATATTAGCATGTATTTCATTCAAAACTCCACATTGCCATTCATAAGCAAGTAAGGAAAAATATTGATCAACCTGAAGCACTAAATGTTACAACTTGCTATCCAAGTTCATGTAAAATACTTTCAATAGAAATGCGACAAATTTAAACATAAAGCAAAACAACAAAAAATAGGAATATATCCCAGAGGCACAAGAGGGATTCGTGAAATTGGTTTCATGTGGCGTTAGTGAGTAAGGATAGCTTTGCAGGGGGAAAAAAAACTAAAAAAGAAGCTGAAAAAGTCCAATTATTCAATTCACGGTATCAAACCTTCCAGCATGGCATGAAGGCACAGATTAGAGTCCAAAAACTGAATCCAACATGGCAGATCTGAAGTGGGTCAAAGGCTGATTGCTTATATTTTATGACCATCAACAATCTGCCATGCCTGAGTGAAAGAAATCTGTTACTCTTTTACAAACAAAATCCTGAACTACTTTCTAACATGAACAAAAAGCTATCCAACAAATTTATGCAGCAACAGAGTCCTTCAAAACCGTCACTGAGCTCTGCAGAGAAGAGGCACGTCCACCGGTGAGAAACTAAAGCAGAAAGTCTGTACGTTAACAAACAAGGCACTTTATTTCAAAGCCCAGAAGATGGACCAATACAGTTAGATAAAGAGTCAATAGATGCTTCAGTCTCCAAGTCATTACTGTGAAATAAATCTGTAAACAACAGCACTTATTCCATCAGAAAAAAAAACAAAAACATATTACGATCAGTATGTCAGACATTTTGATGAAGAAGGTCTTACTCACATCATCAATTAAAGTCAGTGGCTGAGCAGGTTACTTTTTGGCAAAAAAAAAAAAAAGTGAAAATATATAATATAGGATTTCCAAAGCTTAAAGCTAACTGACATCAAAATCTGATTTGAGAAACTGGCTTTAGCTCCTCATATTGTATAATTTTTTGTTGAGATTTACTAGTGTTTATGAAATATTTGAAGTATGAAGCAATGTTTTACAAAAAATAAGAAATAAAGCTGAGAGTTTTAGCTTTGTGCTGGTTATGAGTTCTGAGATGGAAACATTAGAAAACTAAGTTTAATCCAGGGTTACCTGATATTTTAAGGCATTGAATCCCCTTTACCTGTTAGCTCATTGTATCAGAGACTGATTGGCTTTCTCCTTTCTCAGTTAAAGAAACAACTACAATGCAATGAAATAAAACAAAAAACAAACAAAAAAAAAAAACACCTGTACAGCTCTAAGCAGAATGTGCTCACAGTCTCAAATCTACCAGCCAGGGTAACAGCACACTGCATTGAGATTCAGCCTGAAGGACAAATTGTGTCCCATTTTAACATCCTGCCCTGATCCGTTGCGGTGCTGCTCCAGAGACTTGATCCCAGTTGGTTGTCAGCTCAGTCTGAGTCTCACACCCTGAGCAGTAAACCAGGTCAGATAATTCAGTCACGCTTTGAGACTCGTGTGTGATCAGGGTCATCTGGGGGCGATCTCCTGCATCATGGGGGGCAGGTGGATCCCTGGACATGAATCTCTGTGTCTCAGTTTGAACATCAGCTGCTCTTTTTCCTGAGAAAGATTCTGGTTTACTGCCATCTGTCTCTCTAGCGCCACCTTCAGATCCTGCTGCTCCTTTGAAAACTGCCTAGAAAACAGATAAAGGAAAATTAACAAGGGTTTTACATTTTTTTTGGTTGTTTTCTGATCATTTTTGCACAAAGCCTATTTTGATAAACTTCTCCTTGATAAGTTTATTAAATTCACTATTTTTTATTAGAAAAATTGAAACTCATCAGTTATAGATTCTTTACATTCGGTGCCAAGTACTACTAAAGAAAACCCAAAATTTTGCATCCTCAAAATGTAACACAAAACTAATAAGAAAATTATATATAATAAATAAATGTTATGTTAAGACTGACAACAATGGGGAACACTTGACATCTGGCCAGCAGAAACTTATTGACAGCAAACACAAAGAGGGGAAAGCACAAAGGATAATTGCTAAAGAATCTGGCTGTTTGCAGAGCTGTATCCAAGTATTTTAATGGAAAATTAAAAGGAAGGAAAAACTGTGGTAGACAAAACTGCAGAAGAATTTCTTTTTATTTCCTAATGTATTTACATATTTATATTTAAATGTCTACCTTGAGCGCAAAGTGGAACAAATGTCAAATTTGCACAAAAAGAGCCTTTGTGTTCTAAATAAATTAAGGTTACCAATATGAAACTGTGATTATTAACTGACGAGACAAAACTGTTGAATCCTCTTCAATACAAATGTTATTGTTAGTTTAGTCGGATGTTGGCCTGGCCAGCAGGTGGCCCCATATTTACACTTACTGAATGAGGGTCTGGCAGTTGTCTATTCGGACCTTCAGATCCTCGTTCTGCTGCAGGACGTTGACAATCTGGTCCTCCAGAGACAGATTCTTCTCCACCTGAACAGAAGAAAACCAAACATCTTCAGTGAGACCTTTAAGAGCTTAAGGAGTTACAGTCTTATAACTCTTTGAACCTACCAGTTCATCCATTTGCTGCAGCTTCCTGCTTTGCTCCTGCACACGCTCAGCCTTCATCTCAATCACAAACAGCAAAGACTCCTGCTCAGACTCCCAGAATGCACCTGGGCTGCCATGTTCCTGAACAATGTTGAATAATTTTTATGCAAAAACTTCAAAATTCTAAACTTTATTTTCTTAAGCTGTGTTCAAAGCTACCTGAATATTTCTTTGAAAATTCTTTTTAAAGGTTGAATCTTCAACTCGTTTCTTTAACTCGTTGTAGACCTGCAGGTCAGCCGTTAACCTCTCCACTTTGGCCTTCAGGTAGAGCACAATTACAAACACAAGTGGAGAAAGTTAGTAAAAACAGACATGATTTCACGTAATAATACACAGTCATCTCCAGAAACAATTTGCTGTCCTGCCACTTTAGCTGGCCAGGTGGGTGTTATAATTCAGTCACAACAAACCTCCCTAAAAATGACGATGAATTAGTTCATATTCATATCTGAATCAAGGTTCCTACTGTTGTGCTATTCTTAGTCCTGATCTTATACAGAATACCAACCGTATTCCTGGTTGATTCAAAATCTTGGCCTTCCCTTTTTTATTTTATTCCTCTAATAATTAAAACATTTGATGAGAAAAAAAAACAACAAAAAAAAAAAAAACAACGTTCCATGTCAATCTTATCTGTTTTGTAAGTGAATATCAACTCTGGAAAGTAAGAATTCATACTTAAGATAGATTAATTTCAATTTAAAAGACTCAAGATTTTATTTAATCTTTGAAAACTACTGATACTGCATTATAAACACTACGATATTCATTTTTCTCATATCCTGACATTTAGCTTTACTAAGACCTCAATATCAGAGAAGCTTTATGCCTTTTGTATTAACACAGTTACCTTGAGGATCTCTTCATCTGCCTGAAACCTTTTTGTCAGTTCAGTTTTCTCCTGTTCATGCTTGGTCTGCAGCTCTGCAAGAAACAACAAGATGTTTATTTTCAGCAACATCACATGACAAAAATACACCATGCAAACAGTGTACTGTAAAATGGGTTTCCATACTATTTTCACTGACATGAAGTGGTGTGGGAAAAGAAAAAAAGCTCCAAGCAGGAACATTTCAGATAGAAATGTGAAGGGTGCCAATGCAGCAACTGTCTGAAAATCCAAAATCAACTTCATTTTGTTTATTCCACGAAATAATTAAACTTATTTGATGATGAATTTATGTAAGAATGAATATGCTGCTGAGTAATGTTAGAGAGCCTGGTTTCTATGGTGACTCTCTCTTTTTAGGAAGCGGGGGAGCATGTGTCATCACTTTATCAGACAAGAAGAGAGAATAAAAGTTACGCCTCAAACAGTCCCTGCCTGAAAACTACAAATTATAAGAAACATATTTCTTAACCAAGGATGGAAAAACCTTCTGGCAGCGACACGGTTACATATTTATCTCTAAAGCTGCTCCAGGTGAGAGCAGCTGAGACCTGAAGTGACTTAAAAGACAATTCAATCTCAGTTTGGAAAGAAACTCAAAGTTGAAATATACTTGAGGACAACTAGAGTTTAGATTAAGTACTCTGCGTTGTGGGACAGAAAATTAACCAAAGCGTGAGAGGCGCTGAGGTAACAACAGACAAAACACCTTTGAGTCAATGCATAGGCTTTCCATTTAAATATTAAACAGTGGATATGAAAGTAGGGTCTGAATATTTCAAATGATCAAAAACTGTGACATTACTCTTGGATGAACATTTCATGGTCAAATAAAAAAAAATAAATAAATCAACTTCTATTGTGTATAACTGTAAAAAAATTGCATTTATGCAATAAAGCCCAACTTCCTCTGACCTGTTTAAAGGTTAATAGCTGTTTCTCCTGTGATGTGTGGTCCAAAGGAGGCTGCACTTTTTTTTAGTGGTTTGACTAAAGTTCAAATACAGTCCACAAAGAAAATGTTGATGCATGTTTTGGTTTATTTATCGTATTATTTTATTTTTACTGCTGCGTGATAAGTAGTGAACCAGAAGTAGTGACAGAAATGGAAGAATGACAAACAGGAACTTTGGAGGAATTCTCATGCATTCCTACACAAGACAATTCAAAAAAGCACAAAGGAGTGTTAATATCCACCCACAGAATAGCTTCACAAAGTATTCCCAAAAAATGTGAACCGACAGCCCAGACGTGAAAAATCCACCCAGAGAGGAATGCAAACGGACAAATGAATGAATGAAACAAAAAACGTGACACAGTGAATGTTTACCTTCAACATGCCTCTCATGTTCTTCTACGGCTGATGTACTTTTGCGTTCATGCAGAACGTTCAGATCAGCTGTTGTTTCTGTTCTCACCTGCAGAACCAGAAATGAGTCAGTTCCATGACAGAATGAAAGACGGGAGCAAAAAGAGGGTAAAATTGTGAGTTGTACTATGAAACTGCACAGCAGAAGGTGTCTAAACATATTTTAAAGTGATCTGGATTAATAGTTCTATTTCATTAAACTTTTTGGGTTATTTAAAAACTTGAGAAAAGTGGACAAATTAAGTGAGAAAATATAAAATGGATCCAGTGATTACTGCTGAATCAGGACTTTTTTTTTGTCCGGGTCAGAGCGAGGACGCAGGCAGACAGTACAACGTGGCTGACAACATAAATCACATGCAGAGTAAACAAACTCCTGGCTGCTAACTCAGAAGATCACATGACTTAAGCTGCAGGATTACAGCAGCTTTTGATTACGGAGCAGAGTCAAGAGCTCCCAACTTATCTTCTTGCATACAAACAATCCCATAAAAGGCAAAACTGAAAACCGTGACAGTCATGACAGGTTTACAGAAGCAGAAGTTGCTACAATAGTTGAATTGATAAGGATCTTTTAAATTCAGGAAAAAGCCAACATGCTGAAAGAAGGAATAAAGATGCATTAGTTCTGCCTATAAATTATAAAAGATCTAAAATAAAAGCTTTGTAAAGCAGGATAACGTTTACCTGACCATGAAAATATAGCGCTGAGAAAAAATAGTTACCTCCTAAAAGACTTGTGCTTTTTTTTTCTCAACACTTAAATGTTTCATTTCAAGAAAAACTATTTTATATTAGACAAACATAAACTGAATAAATACAAAGTGCAGTTAACAAATGGTTGTTCCATATAAAGATCTAACTAACTTGGCCCAGTGCAGAATTTAATTGTCTCCACTCCAGTACCCGGTAGCTGGTTGTGCAATACTCGGCTGCAACAACATCCATCAAACATTTGTGATAACTGTCGCAAAGTTTTTTAAATCAATGTGGAAGAAAGTCACACCACCTTCTATGCAGAGTTTTTGAGCATTAATGGCATTAATTAGATTCACATCCAGACTTTAAATAGATCCCTCATTTTAATTTTTTGGAGCAATTTAGAGACTCTTTTGAGAGACCAAAACTTTCAAAAAGTTTAGATTTTCTCTGATTAGTCCACAGAATAATTTTCTGAATTTTGGAGGTGGGGGCTCATAAAGTTGTTGATTTTTTAGAAGCTTGAGACAGGGTCTTGTGTTTTGGGAGAAGGGGTGTGTGGAGAGGGGCTCAATCATGGTTTTGGCCCTGGAACTTTCCCACAGGAGCCATTTTTATCCAGTTTGTTTCTTGTTAAATCTCCCACTGTGACTGAGGCTTACAGTGCTTTAGATGTTCCGGTTGTTTTGAGACCACCTGTATAAGTCGCCACTCGCTACCTAGCTAATGCACTATCTAGCTACTAACGGGGCTGATTACATCTGTCATCCAATTGTAGACAATGACTTTTGATGTGGTTGGTGGGAGGCCCAGAAACCTTAGAAATTACTTTCCTTTTTCAGACTGAAAATGTCACACCACACAATGTTTTTTGTCAGCTGTTCTTCATTTCTTTTCATTGAGGCACGATATATTCGTACATTTATTTAAGCATGTTGTCAGACAGGTTCTGTTTAAGATATTCTTGATTCAACAGGTCTAACAATTAGCCAGTATTTTCAGTATCAATCAGTATTTTCTCACCTTATCGAGGATGCTCAGAACAAGTGCGCACACTTCTTCGTCAGTGTGATGTTTCAGTAGCTCCGCCCTCTCTGAACTCCCATTGGCTGAGAGCACTTCCTTTAAAATCTTCAGCTGCCACTCGAAACGCTCCAGCTGCTTCTCAAGACAAACATCCAGGTCACTAGACGAACGTTTACCTGTGAGGAAACAAACCAGCAAGAAAAAAAAAAAAACTAAGCAAAGTTACTACCTTGTTCCCGTGTACAGTGTATACACGGTCCTTACAGGATTAGAGAACCATTAGCCCACTTTAAAACAGAAAAACAAACAAAAAATTTTTTTTTGTAAAACTAAGACATTATGAAGACAAACATATGAAAGCAGCGAAGCTTCAGTTTGAATTTTTTGAATGAAATATCTTCCACATATTAAACCAGTTTATCAAACATTAGTCATGTTTTTGGTACAATCGAGTTCAACAATGAAATTATCTGTTAAGATAAAAATACTATTTTTAGATTAAAGCTAACATTAAAAGTCATTATAAACTTACAAACAACCACACACACAAAAAATGTAATGTTCCAAACTTTCAACACCAGTCTTCAAAAGAATACAGTCAACACCATCTAAATCATGTTCACTTGTGAGTTGAACTTAAAGGTATTTTCATTTATATATTTTGTTTTATAGGAAGGCCGGAATGAAATGCATGCTTGTCTGAATTTTGAGAAAATCTTCTATTAGCTCCACCAACTAGTATGTTTGTTTCCTGAATGTTTACTGGGTTCTGTTGGTTTCAGGATAAATCCTACAGTCTGTAAGCATTCAGCAGGTCCGGTTAAGTGTGTGATTCTCAATCTTTCAGGTATGAAACTAAAACCAGTCTGTTAGAGTGAACACCTGGTCTTTTCAAAATCTGTGATGACTGTGAAATGGTAAACGGTAAGCAGCTTGGTACTTGTATAGCACCTTATCAACTCCAGAGGACCCCAAAGTGCTTCACAACACAGTCATTCACCCATTCATGCACAATCACCCACTGAAAATCTGTAATGTGTCACCTGGCTAAGGGTAATAACAGAAGTACTTGTCATAAATGTGCCATCTACAGGATAAGAGAGGAAGGACAAGATCAGATATTGAGACATGCATATAATTTATTATACATCGGCTTTCTTGAAGCAGAAATATAAGCTTTAGCAGAATCTACCCATCATTTGCAGAAAAACTATACAAAAAAAAAAAAAATCAAAATCAAGTTTTAACCTAAGCCTAGTTATCCTACAAATCAGTCATCAACATTTCCAACAGCTCAGCCTTACAACACTCAGGAAGGGATCCTGACTGTAATTGATTACATTATGAACATGAAGGGACATGACTTTAAACACATAAACACATACAGATCATTCATTTCCAATGACGTCGTCTGTTTTGACGAACCCTGTGAGCCCAACAAAAACTGTCACAAACTCAACTAGAGCTGTTATTATGATGCCACAATGCTGAACATGAACTGGCAGAGTGAATTTAAAATATGTGCAAACTTAAAAGACTTAAATATTAAAGATGAATCTCAGATGGTGTTTAAACAGAGGAAACTCCCACTCCTATTTAAATTAAATAATAGTATTTTTCTGATAATCCCAGAACAAAGCGATGTGGAAACAGGTCAGAGCCTGTCTGCAAGTGAGCTAACGGCTTCACTAGACTTTATTCTGAAAGAGTTACAGACCAAGAGTTGCTCTTTTTAATATGAACATAGGAGCGAAAACACTTCCTAATGAATCTGTGTTTAAACTGGAATACGGTGTACTGTAAAATACAAGCTGTTTCTTTCTGTGAACATGCAGCAGCTGATTCATGGCATGACGACAGAGTGTCCCGTCTGAAATGAGTGGTTTCTGCGCTGTCGTCTAAACTGCTCATAAACAGCAGGAAGTTAGGAAACGAGAGAAGTTTAACTGACTGTGAGTCACATTTCATTGCAGATGGTTCAGACTCCCACAGCCCAGTAAAAAAAAACAACACAGGTTGTTCGGTAATCATTTTCACTGTTCGCTGATAGGAGGGGTTTGTCACCAAGTGTCCTCTGTGGACCAGGAAGGCTGTAGTCATTTTTTTATTTATTTTTTTTTGCAAAAGTTGTCTAAAGAAAAGGCTTCCAACTTTCAACTTTTGCATTTATATGTTCTCAAATATATCAGTTCATATACATCAACATAAATTCCAAAATATCAATACCTGTGAAGATTCCAACTCATCATTACAACTAACTAAAAGGATCTATGTAAAGACCCTTGGTACCAAGTGTGTCAAATCTGATACACTTGGTACCAAGTTTGATACACTTGGTATAAAAGTGTGTCAAACTTAAACACAAACATGTAACGTGGGAGTTCTCAAAGGAACAGGAAGTGAAGAAGGTAAGCGAAGTGAAACAGTCAGAAGGAAACCACATTCTGAAACGATCACATTAAAGTCTTGGTGGAAGGAAGATTCATGCTGTCAGTTCTAGGCTTTAATACAGCATCATTTTTTATTTACTGAAAAACTAAACCGGAATGCAGAGAAAGTGAGTACAAAACCCAGGCACTAATAATATAGTCATATTACTATCTATATATGGTTAAGCACACATTTTTGCAGTGTGCTTACACAATGCCAGAAAGGAGAGAGCATTAGCAATTAAGGGCGCAATTCACACCAGCCCCGTTTATTCCACTCTAATCAATAGTTTGTTTGCCTATAAGGTGAAAGCTCAATGAAACTCTGATGTGGATCAAGAAATCCAACTCTGATCTGCTTTAAAACCTAGGTCTCTGCTCTGTTGAAGTGAAATCTGACATGGTTCAGATATGTGAATGTCAAGCGGACCAAAGACTGCTCCAAAATCAGAGTGCAGACTATAGGGCAGGGGATTTTGGGTAAATACAACCAAAACAAATGGATAAGTCTGATGCTAGAGGGAGAAATGGCTTGTGGTCTTTTACCATCAACAAAAGAGAAATCCTACAACTACTAAGTGTTGATGCTATGCCATTTTTTGTTTACATTTTGAGAAGAAGGAAGTTGCACTCATGTCTTCTTCAGAGGTTTTTGTGTCATTTCTCTCAGTGGTTCTTGGTGCAGTGCCACCACAGGCAAGGGGAGGTAAACAGGCTTTTCAAAGGGTTTGGATTATTTGACAGTGCAGTGTCAAAGCAAATCCCACCAGCTGAAAATGTAAGAAATGTTGCAGTTTTGGTCCCCAGTCAAACCAAGTCTACCACACTATCAGGTATGAAAACACCCTGAGAGAAGTGGAAATCGCTTCTAATTTATCTAGAAAGTATGAGGTCATTGTCATGTTTAGCCAAAATGTTCAAAAAACATTTTTGAATCTGAACCCAGCTGTCATGGACAGTGGTGGTTGAGGGATGCTGATGGCAGAGTGTACTAGAGTTTATCTTAGAGCCACAGCACTTGGATACCTTGTGTCATAAAGTCGAACATGGACTCTTCATGTACCAAAGTATTCTACTGTCAAATATGAAGCAGTCTGTCCAACAACGAAAGTTAAGTGCCCTGCATAAAGTGTAATCAACAGAGTAGCTAAAACACAAGAATCAAGGTGTTGCAATGGCCTAGTCAAACTCCAGACATCAACCTGTCTGAAATGCAATGTTCAGCCTTAAAAGAGCTGTGAATAAACAAAGTCCTGCAAACCTCAAAGAACTGAAGAAATGTTGGGAAGATAAGTGGGCCAAAATTCTTTCACAACATGAAAGAATGTGGGAGGCTGGAAATGCCATCCAGGAAATTATTGCTGCTAGGTGAGAATCAACAAGCTGCTGGATAATAGGATGAACTTAATTTTTTCTCACACTAATTTCCTGTTTTTGTTGAGAATTTTTATCTGTAAATAATGAAACAGTGTAATGTTCCTCTAAGCTTAATTTAACACCTACTGAAGAACAGATGATTTTTGTATTAGAAGTTAAAGAGCATACTTTATTTCACACCTCATGTGTTTGGATACAACACCTCCCCTACCAGATGGAAACTCACCTCCTTCATCTTGACGGCTGCTGTCCTTCTGTTTCTTCTCTCCTTTCTTGCCTTTGCTCTTTTTCTGCAGAGAAAAAAAATGGAGGATGTCTGAGTTAAATTTATTTTTCCCTTTAGAGACTCTTTACTTTCCACAAGTCTTTTGCTCACAGCTGTAAGATGGACCAGTTTTGACAGAAAGTGATCATAAATCAGATAACCATCAGCAGTGTGCTGTCAG
>CAEFZY010074776.1:0-10000 GCA_903066815.1 Brachyrhaphis roseni
TCCATGAAAACTTAAAATCCCATTATATTAGGAAGACAACAAAGTGCATAGTATTGTTTTACTTGTGTCTGAAATACACTTTGTCTTTTCTAGCTGTCATAGTGACTCAAAGCGAAAATTTGCGCATGCGGTTGTGACGTCAGAGCCTTACGCGCAAACAGCCCATACATAGTAACACAGCACTAAACAGGGCTGGTTAAAAAAACATACGGTAAAAGTCACTGAGAGGCATTAACTTGCGTCTTCCTCGACACATATATTCCACCTGTCTTACCTTTTCTGCTGGAGCGCCCCTGGCAGCGTTAGGGAAAAAAAAACAACATAAATAAGCCGCATCGTTGTATAAGCCGCAGGGTCGAACGCGCGTGACAAAAGTCGCGGCTTATAGTCCGGAAATTACAGTGTGTGTGTGTGTGGGGGTGTGTGTGTGTGTGTATGTATATATATATATATATATATATATATATCTGTCTTTCTCCCTCTCTCTGGGGTGAAGGAGCCACAGTGTACAGTTGTGGTAAAAAAACCAAAAAAAATAACATAATGAGAACTGAAAAAATTCAAGGGTCAATAAACCCATACAGTTTTGTTTTATTCTCCATCAAGTTCTACTTTTTATGCAACATTTTGAATAACATGAACCTGCTCAGGAAAATTTTCTGCTTTGTAGTTTTTTTCAGATAGATAAAGGTAGATGCAATGTTTTTCCAAACATTTAGGATGTTTCACAAAATAGATCTAATTATCTGGGAAGCACCCAGACAGGAAACTGCTGGTATTGGTTAATGGTGAGCTACAAAAAGATGTATAAATATTTCTGTCCATAAAATCACATTCAAGAGTTTTTGGTAGGTCCTCTGAAGTTATGCGAGATAGAAAATTAACAATAAGAATCACTTATTGCTGTGGTGGCGCAGGGGGTTAGCACGCCCCACGTTTGGAGGCCTTAGTCCTCGACGCGGCAGTTGTGGGTTCGACTCCTGGGCCTGGCAACCTTTGCTGCATGTCCTTCCCCCTCTCCTTGCCCTCTTTCCTGTCAGTCTACTGTCAAAAAATGTGAACTACAAGCGCTGCTAAAAACTCTTCGGAGAAAAAAAAGAATCACTTATTGTTAAGTGATGCTTAACAATAAGCGGCAAATGGTGGTGATAGTATTATGCTGTGAGGATGTTTTTCTTCAGGCAATAAAGCAATGCAGGACAATCTTAAAAGAAAACCTGTGAGAGGCTGCAAAATGATTTCTAAAAAGATGTTCTCATTTCTAAATCTGAAAAGGAATAAGGTATTAATTAAAGCTACAGAATGGTTACAGACACCTTAACTGACCTGTTAGATGCTCTGTTTTCAGGAACAGAGCCTGGCTGGTCCACATCAACACTTAGCGAGGCCATGGCGCTGAGTGTTTCAGCCTCATCCCTCTCAGACTGGCCTGGGGCCACAGGGGACCCTGCCAAGAGTGAGGGGCCACTGGTTTGAGACGCACTCTGAAGACAAGGCCAGTGCTTACCTGGAGACAGTCACAAAGACACAGTCAGAGACAGAGATAGACTACATGCTGTGGTGTTTAATGTGAACCATATTGTGATTGTTCTTACTCTGGATGTCTATGACTCTCTCCAGGGAGGCGCAGGCTTTTGGACATGGCTTCTCCTGAGGCCACTGAAACCCAGAGTCACACTGAATGATAGACAAAAATCTAATCAGTATATTAATTGTGATTAGTTTCATTGAATTAGCAATGCAGTTTATTCCACATTTTCTCATGCAAATCAGAGTTGACTCTGTCTCTTACCAGGTCTCCCAGGAGGGCAGAGACGCAGGCCTCAGATGCGTCACAGATAGCAGTTAGGTCATGGCCACCCTCGAGCGCCATTACAATTCGCCCACCTGCCAGTCCCATCAGCAGCTGTGTTAGCTTACCAAAACCTGCAAACACAGATTTATCAGGAGTCATGTTGGGGAAAAGTAAATACAAAAGATGGGTAGAAAAAACCTCTGTTTGTTTGTGGGATTGCTACTAAAGCCTCACATTGTGCAGAAACATTGTAGCCACCCAGAGGAGACTGATGACCTTCCACTGCATCAAAGCCTGCAGACACCAGGACCACATCTGGACTGAACTGCTGGGCAATGGGCATTACCACACTCCTAAACACACAAAACAGGCAAGGTCTTTAGCTTTCCCACAATGAATTATGAAAACAGTCACACTGCATGCAGATTATCATGATTTGCAAAAGTATTTGTAAATTATCTCCTTAAGATCCCAAACTCCAGACCAGCACTTTTTAGCCTAGACTTTTCGCATCTAGGCTAAAATGTTCAGGTGTGATGTCATCTGACAGAGGACCTTCTTCCACAGATCTGTAAGCTGTCGCCTACATAGCTTGTGGCAAACTCAACAGACTTCTTATAGCTTTCTCTCAACAATTGTGCCATTCTTCTATAAAGTCCAGATTTGTAGAGTGTATGACTGTTACTGGGCTGTATGGTGAAGTACTGGTTAGTGTCATTCCCTACCTGTGACCCTGTTAAAATAAGCAGGTACAGTATAGACAATGGTTGTTTGACAAACAGTTGTTGTAAATATTCTTCCACCTGAGCTGTGGATCTCTGGTCCTCCTCCAAAGTTAACAGGCCTCTTGACTCTGTCTGGATGATTAAATTGAATTGACCATTTTTGTGAAGTGCCTTGAGACAATGACTGCTGTATAAATCAATTAAATAAAAATGTTTATTAATGTCCTGTGACAATAAAAACAATAAAATGTGACTTTAACTTTTGTAAAACACTGTGCTAGTAATATCTGAGATACAGATTTGTTACCTGCAACCTGTTAGCTCATCAGCCTATGTCTTTTGTTCAGAATTCAACCTCTCCAACATTTAAGCACCGTATCTTCAGTCACTCCTTGCCAGGTCCCCTCATCTACTCCCGTCACTTCCCCATTCTGCACAGTGTTATCCTTGTGTCTCCCTGCTGGTTTCTTTTACATATCCTACATGAATCTGCTGGCTAAGGATAAGTGTGAATACAGTAAGTTTGTTATTTACGTTGGCGGTAATGACACCCAGTTATGCCAATGCAAGGTTAAAGATTATATGGCTTTGGTGTGTAAGTTTGCCAAAACAATGTCAGACAGCATAATTTTTCTAATGTATTACTGCAGCGTAGTATGAATTGGTGTTGGTTTTCAGACTTATCCAGGTATTTCCTAAATGGTTCAGATTTAACAGTTTGGAACGCTGTGTACTAAATGTGTAAGAACAGATCTTACTCAGAAATAATTTTCTGCTTCCAGTAAGGAAATGTTTACCTGAAAGCAGTGAGGTATTCCACATCACCCATCGGAGGCTCTACTCCTCCAGTCCATGCTATATTTACATTAAAGCCAACTCCTGCACCTGAGCCCACCTACACAGAGCAAACAGAGATACTTTTAAAAGACAGCAGTTTTATGTTGATTATTTTTGGAATTATAGTTTTTAATAAAAATTACTGCTTTTGTTAAACTGGGTAATTGAAAACAGTGGTACATTTGATAAATGGTAAATGGATGATCCCTGGGTACTAAACAAAAATAAAGCAAAATGTAACCAAAGTCTTGACTGGGTTACAAAGACTAAACAACTGAATGAATACATACCTCCTCTGGTGCTCCACTGCCAGGAAAGAAGTTTCCATCATCGTACCGATGCAGAGATATGTAGAGCACATTGGGATCGTTGTAGAAGGCCTGCTGGGTGCCATTGCCATGGTGAATGTCCTGCCGTGATAGTTCACAGTAACATCAGAGGCAAGATCAGTGAGATGCTTGGATACCATAAACACAGTTGAATAGGTCTATGTTTTATCCCCATCTATTTTTGACACATCTAGAGTATGACATGGGGAAGTGATAATGTTATAAGCAATATGACTATCACATTATATGTCCAAAGCCAAGAGTTTGGCTGCATCAAAAGTTTCACATTGAGGCCAAAATGTTTAATTCTTGTCTCCTCAAACCAGAGCACCATGTTGAATGTGGCCCCCACGTAGTGGTCAGTTGTAAAGTAGTGCCTTGCATTACAGTTTGGAATGTAATGCAAAGATTCCACCCCAGTAAAGAACTGATTTAAAATAAACTAAACAAAAGGAGTGATGTAGGCCACAGACAGTCAGCATGAAAAAGAATATTTAGAATATTTAGTTTGTACAATTTGATCTCAATTATCTAAATATGGGGGGGTAATCTGAACCTTGTGAGAATAGACAATTTTGGTCTTGCAAATGTAAAACATGGAGCATGGAGGAGAGGGCATTTTTGTTCTGTAAGAACATTTAATGATGGTGAACTGAAAGCAAAGCCTGACCATTCACACATGGCACTAAAATCCTTTCTGAACAATCAGAACTTTTACTTTTTAAAAGCAAAGAAATGTAATAAATGTAAATCATTTTTGTTGCACTAACATTGCCTTATAACTGTATGTGCTCAGATTGAGGAAGTGGTAATGATGGCTATACCTGCTGCACATGATAATGACTCTCTAACACAGCATTCATGACCTTATCTTAAACCTTTCTTTGAGGTGGTTGGAATTAAAAAACAATTGCTATGGTTTTATGTATTTGCTAATGAAAAGCTTAGTCACAGCCTATAAAAGTGAATTAGACATATTTCAGGACTACTAAAGGTGTTTATTTTGACTCTAATTAGTCCTCCTGATTTTAACATGGAAAGCATGCCAGATACTGAATGTCAAATTTTTTTCAATCAAGGCAAAGATTTTAACGTATTGATTTCAATAAATTAATTACATAGATTTTAATGTATTAAAGTTTCAATGCAACCAATCCCATTTTCTTTTATTTACACACAAAGTCCCGAACCTTTGCATTGTGTTTTTAGTATGTTCATAAATCTGATGCGCACACAGCAGCGATGGCTGACTATATGTGCATCAAAAACTGATTTGATGGGACGTTGGTAAAGACTATTGTTGTGTGAAAGTTGTGCTAAAAGGAGCTGGTCTTTCATCAAATCTACGGAGAATTACAACTCACATAATAAGAAATAAAAACATAAATATATACTTAGTTGTTCTTTGTCCTTACATGTTTCCGTCAAGAAATGTATATATTTTCTTTTTAATTTCCCCTAAACATGCATTTTTGTCAAGAAAAATAGATATTTTATTTTGTCTTTTCCTTAAACAAGCCCTCCTTCTTTTGTCATTGCCTCCTATCCTTTTGCTACTTCTCCTTTTTCTACTTCTCTGTGTGCATCTTTATGTTAGTGAGGAGAGCTGCCTTCTATGTCCAGCTCCTCTACTATTGGCCAATAGAACTTTGGAACCAACATCACTGCGTAAGACGTAGTGAGGCGTTTACGTCTCAGTGCCATCTTTAAAGGCCACAGACCATAACAAACTTTATGGTCTGTGGCCGGTGCTTTTATTGTGTTACTGACCGCAGTAAAGTTAGTTTCGAGTTAGATATTGGATATTCCAATATCCGTGGAGCAAGCGGCGTTTATCTCAAGGTTGATCCGATTTAGGAACACTAATGTCGGCCAGCCGTTCTCAAGCTCCCTCCTCAAGCGATCGGAGGTTCACTTAGGGACTGTCAACAAATTTCCGCACCAAATTCTCCTGTCAAACAAATGTTAATAAATGCCATGCCTTGTGACCAACTGATACACAAACGTGGTAATTTATGCTTTTACATGACACACACTACCCTCTATTAAAATGAAGTCATATTCAATATTTTAAATAATTTTAATATTAAATAATATGTTTTCTTCAATAGCTTCCATATCGTGTGCCACAATATGGAAGCACACTGACTAGAAATCAGTGTGTAATTGTTCTACTAAACTGTATATATGAGGCACATGTATTTTTTATTCCTTTTTAACTCATTTTTTACTTTTGTTACCTATTTTTTTTAGTTTAAATTTAGTATTTTTCTTCAATAGCTTCTAGGTCATGTGACCTATTGAGTCAAAATCAGTGTGAAACTGTTCTACTAGACTGGAGAGTTGATGTAAACTTATTTTTCCCCATTTTACATGTTTTTACATTTTTTACATTATTTTATATTTAAAAAATATGATTGTGCTTAATAGCTCACATGTCATGTGACCCACTGACAATCAATCAATCAAATTTTATTTGTATAGCACAATTCAGCAGCAAGGCATTTCAAAGTGCTTTATATCATCAAAAACACAAAGTCATGTAACAAAAGAAGGAGGGCTTGTATAAGGAAAAGACAAAACAAAATATCTACTTTTCTTGTCAAAAACGCATATTTAGGGGAAATTAAAAAGAAAATATATACATTTCTTGATGGAAACGTATGCGTAAGCACAGTGAAAACCAAAATATATATTTATGCTTTTATTTCTTATTATGTCAGTTTTGGTCCTCTATACAAAGCTACTCAGGCCTAAAAATCAATCTCAATGGGACATCTGTTGCAGTAGCACAAATGTCCCCAATGCTCCTGATTCAAAAAGGGCTTTATGAATTGAAAATACTGCTTTTTTTGTCTGTATATGGTTTTTGAACAAATTTGATTAATTAATTACAGATCCTGCAATCTCTCCACTGTTTTAAAATTGACGTAAATTAGTAGAACATCATCTGTATGTGATGCTTATGTTTTTGTGCTTCTCACCCAGTCCACAATGAGAATCTTCCCCACTCCAAGCTTCTGTTGCAGCAGCTTGGCGGTGATGGCTACTGAGTTGAAGAAGCAAAAGCCCCTGTGTCCACACAAACAGGCACAGATCTGTCAGAACCTAGGCTTGCAGATCTGATAAAACATGTAGATTATTTTAAAAATAAAGAGGTGGAAGTACTGACATGGCTGTGGATTCCTCTGCATGGTGACCGGGTGGACGCACAACTGCAAAGCCGTTCTGGTAGAAAAATATACACTTAAGAGTAAAGGTCAGTTCGGATGGTACATGACATTGAGGAGAATTTTTGTGTGCTACCTTCAGCTCCCCTGCAGCCACCTTAAAGGCCAGCTCAATAACTGAGCCCACTGCCATGCGAACTGCTGCTGATGAGTGCATTTCGTTCCACACAGTGTCACTGTCCACCTGCAGAGGGAAGCATGGAGCTTAGGTTAAGAAATCTGATAAAGGTTAGATAAACAGAGAGCCTCACCCCTATTCCTCCACAGGGCAGAACAGCATACATCTTCTGACTGATAGGACCTAAAAAAGAACACAAACAATCCACTAAAACCTCCCGACAGCAGTAGGGCTGAAACAGTTAATCAGATTAATTGCAATGAATCGATAATTGAAACAATCAACAAATTTATCAGTTGAATAATCATTAACTGGAGTATGCAGACTCTGAAATATGCCATTTTCTGAAAGAACAACACCCTTAGAGCAGTAATTAAAACAATACTATTAAAAAAATGTAAAAGTTTTGCATTTAACATAAAAAACCTTGATATCCAGAAATGACAATTTTAGCTCCACTTGGTTCAAATTCTAAAAAATAAAAATCTCCTATTAAGTACTTTTGCTGTACTTAATACAGGTATAAATTAGTTATTAAAAAAATCAACATTATTAGCCCCGCAGTGTATTGATGTTAAGTCCAGCAGAAAGGCCTGAGATTTCACATGTTGATGTTAGAAGGAATTTTTAGCTGCAGATGCATCCTTTGCTACAGATGACTAAACACTCACTGAACAAGCTGTTGTTGCATTTTAGGCAATAAAATGTTTATTTTATTATTTTTAAAATATATATTTTTTGCATGTCTTAATGTATTTCTAATATTTTATTAAAAAGGTTAAATGGTTCAATAAAAAAAATTGCAGAATGTTAAACATTTTTTATCCAATTAATTGATTAATGGTCAGAATGATCAATCGATTAAGTTAATTTACTAATAACTAACTAACTAATTGTTAGTTGCAGCAGTAATCACCAGACACAAATATGGAGGCACAAAAGTCCTTAGAGATGAAGAATATTACAATTAAAAGCAGATAAGACACCAAACTACTGCGTAGGATAAGTATGAAACTGTGAACATAAACTGAGGTAGACCAATACCCAGAAGCTTTTTGTGGTCCAGTTTGTGCCGATTGAGCGGACTGGTTCCATACAGCAGGGTGTGGAACTCTGAATGGACCGACTGGATTTCATCTAGAGATGCTTTTCTCCCACGAATCCTCTGCTCACACACAGGTGGATAGACAGACAGAGAAACTTGGTAACATTCTATTTATGTAGGTAAAAGCAATCCAGTGAACAGCCTTCCATATGCACCGATCAGAAATCTTTGTGAGTACAAAGGTTACACTTCCAAACTTGTTGGTGTGTGACTGTGTGTACCTCACAACGGCTCAGTAAACCTGTTTCCTGCAGTCTGGACCAGATGCTTTGGACTCTCCCAGCATGCTCTGGGTGAATGTGAGCATTGCCACACACACATTGATGTTTCAGCATCAGGCTGTCATACACCAACCCTGCAGAGAGGCAAAGAGAAGGGGCCACTGTCAACTCAAGCATTGTTATGGTGCCCTACATAAATATTCACACCATTTTAAAATTTTTCACAGCTTGTACACAAAGCAAAGTTTCATTGCATTTACCGGTACTGATATTTTAGGTGAGAGACCAACACAAAGTACGGCATAATTGCAACAAATGAGAGTAAATGAATTAATAAATAGCACTTCTCTCTCTGCAGCTTTACTACTGGTTCCCACAGGTTCTAAAAGTAGAATGGCAGCTCCTTTAGCTATCAGGCTCCTCTCCAGTGGAACCAGCTCCCAGTTTTAGTCCATGAGGCAGAAACCCCGTCTACTTTAAAGACTGACTAAAAAGTGCTAAAACTCACTTAAAAACACTGAAAACTCCATTCAGTGTTATCGAACCCAATATTTTTTATGACTGTAATATTTTATTGTTTTGATTTTAATCTTTTATGAAACTGAACTGTACTGAACTGTAACTGATATTAACAGTTTAGATCTAAACCAATTTGGTTTAGATCACCAAATTGGTTTAGATCAATTTGGTGATCTAAACCACCAAATTTGAAAAAACTCCCTGGAATGTAAATACTAAATTTCCTGTTTTTGTCACTTAAAGATTTAACACATTGGTCTGTGCGCTGAATCACATTACATGCATTTTATCTGCGGGGTAATTTCATTGTCACTGAAAGAGAAAATGGAGTTGGATCAGCAGATTAACTCCAAACAGGTCAGGTTTGATTGTTCTAAAGGTAGTTGCACAAAGGTGAGCTGCGTAATTGTGGAACACCTTGGAACTGATCTGATGGAGAACAATGCCAATTGAAGGATTCAGAGGGAGCTTGTGTTCAGAGACCATATTGATCTGCTGGGAAATGTTGAGGATGGTTTATTAGCATTTACATTGCACAGACTGATCATCCTGGAGCTCTGAGCAGAAATTAAAGAATGAGCCATGTGTTACTGCAGCTGGAGCTGCTGACAGGCTGAGACAGTAATTTCTCAACCTGTCAGAAATAGGTTGAGAAACAACCTCATGCCCTCGAGTTATGCTCACTTTGTGAATGTACCTTTATGAATAGAAAGCAGTTCCATTCTGAAAATGGTCTTTAAGTCCCGGCTGAACGCTCTGATGTTCAAACAAGGATTACTCAGCACTCCTTATTTTCTTTATTCTATTTGGATTTTTTTCCTCTAAAATATATTGTTATTATTTTTTGTGAGGTGGCCATGTGTGGCCTGAAAGATCCCTTTTAAAAATATATATTATTATTATTATTATTATAACTATTTATACTACTACAAGCAAGTAGTAATATAAGTATACTTATAGCAGACGGCCGCTTGTACTGAGCCAGGTTCCGGTTCTGCTGGAGGTTTCTTCCTGTTAAAGGTGATTTCTTTTCCTCTGCACTGTCACTACATGCATAGTCAGAATGAGGGATTGATGTAAAGTCAAAAGACACAATCCAAACGACTGTCACTACGTTTCCA